>JAATLQ010024200.1:0-27027 GCA_013421005.1 Heliconius erato x Heliconius himera
TTTGATTGCGTTCAGCACTCTACATTGGTCATGAAGCTACACCATTACGGCATAAGAGGACGTGCACTCAATCTTCTGACCTCTTATTTAGCTAACAGAGTTCAGAGGGTTGATGTAAATGGCAAGAAATCTCCTGGTTCATTTGTCAGTATGGGGGTCCCACAAGGGTCTATTCTTGGTCCTTTTCTATTTTTAATATATATAAATGATTTGCCATTTTTAGTGGGAAAGAACCATGAAATAGTATTGTTTGCTGATGATACTTCATTGATTTTAAAATAAAACGACGACAAAACATATATGACGATGTAAACAATGCTCTATCGAAAGTAGTACATTGGTTTAGTGTTAATAACTTACTATTGAATAGTAAAAAAACTAAACGAATAATCTTCAGAACATGTAACACAAAAATTGTTAAAGCTGATGTACTCTTGAATGGTGAAGCCGTGGAACCTGTCGATTACGGTGTTTCTCGGTATCACCATTGACTCTAAATTGCAGTGGGGACCTCATATCGATGGATTGGCGAATAGACTTAGCTCAGCAGCTTTTGCGGTTAAAAAAATCAGACGATTAACTGATGTGGAAACGGCTCGCCTTGTTTACTTTAGCTACTTTCATAGTATTATGTCCTCCGGCATTCTATTTTGGGGTAATGCAGCCGATATTAAATCAATTTTTGTCTTGCAGAAGCGAGCTATTCGCGCAATCTATAATTTAGGCCCTAAAGAATCGTTAAGGCAAAAATTTAAAGAAATAAATATTTTGACAGTTGCATCTCAATACATTTTTGAAAATGTTATGTATATTAAGAAAAATATTAAAGATTTTGCCAAAATTGGTGATATACATAATATCCATACTAGAAATAGGAGTAAACTTATTGCACCTGTAACCCGATTACATCGGGTCCGCAATTCTTTTATGGGACAATGTGTAAGCTTTTACGAAAGGATCCCAGAAAACGTCCGAGAATGTTCTATATCACAATTTAAAAGAATTGTGAAAAGACTTTTGTGTGTTAAAGGTTATTACCAAATTAATGATTATATAAATGATAACACACACGCCTTGGGAATGAAATGCTCGCTCCAGTCTATTTCAAAGTATCATTGTCAGAAACGTTGAAATGTGATTTTGTATAATTAATTTTAAAAAAATAAGTCCCGCTAAGTTTCTTGCGCTGGTTCTTCTCAGGTCTGAGGCATTAGTTTTAGTGAACTGGTGGTAAATTATTTGACGTTCAAAAAATGAAGCATGTAACTTCTTATTTTGAATAAAATTATTTGACTTGACTTTGACTTTGAGTGAGGGACGGAATGTCTTAACGCTAGGTTCCCTCTGCCTACCCTGCTGTGTGTGAGATACAGCGTGAAGCTGATTTATTTATTTTTATTTATTTATTAGTGAAGTTATAGGTATGCTTCATTTTTGAACGACTCATAATAATCTATCACCGAACGTTTCAGTAATTTTAATGCCTCAGACTTGTAAAATACCGGTTTTAGCGGTTTTTTTTTTATTTTTTTTAAAGAAAGAAATTAAGATTTACTTAATCGTATAATGGAATAATAAAACAATATAGATATTTTTAATATAATATATTTCATAAAAATCTTCATATAATTTAACAAATAGAGAACACAAAACACAACCTTTAACAAAACTTTTAACTATAAATCTATTTCTAACAGATATACATACATACAGTATGGTCGACGATTCGTGGCTGCCCTTAAGTTAATTTTTCTAAGCTCTTTCGCATTGTTCACTCGCGAAGAAAATAATGAAAAATAAGAAAAATCCAAAATTTAAATCCACATGTACCTCTTTAGTGCGGCCACGACTCGTCGCCAGTATATTATATAAATATTAACATTGAAATCCAAGTAGAGTCTCACACTCTCTTATAAATCAATATCTCATTATCTTTACAGTTCACAGCCCCAAGAAATAAATATTATAAAAATTTATCTTAATATACTTAGTGAATGCTTTTTATTTATAGAAAAAGATCAAAATTAATAGTAAAATATTAATCTAGAAAATTTATTAAATAAAACAAATTAAAAGCTTTTGTTTATAGGAAATAATATACCTTTCTTTTTCTTTTTATAAAATTCAAATTTTATGGTACAATATAAAGTAATAACATGATAGAGAAGATAAAGAAGGATCCTTTATTTAAAATAAACATGTTTTTTATTATTTTATTGTAATTATTAAATTTAATAAAAATCTTATTTGTCTCTGGCTTTAATCAAACAGTAATAAATAATTTAATATTGTGGACAAAATTGATAAGAAAAATTATTTGATGTTTTATCATTTATAGAAGGATAGGCAGAGACAACCTAGTGTTACAACACTCTGTACCTCACTTTACGCCAAATTCTGGAGAATGTGGAACTCAACGCTGCAATATACTAACTTAATCATTGATCAAAGTTAAAATGAAATATTTAATATTTTCATTTAGAAACGAAATATTTAATATTTTCATTTAGTCGCTTTAATGTCGATGCAAAGCTCAGCGTTCTGTTGTTCACGTTCTGTATTGCCCCTAAACACACAATGTCTCCAGATATCGGAACAAAATGTGGGACGGAGTGTCTTGACACTAAGTTCTCAGATACCCTCTATCTACCTTGCTATACCCTGTAATTTTTGCAGATATTTTCTATAGTTGTAGGTACTCGTACAGTAAGCTAATAAATTTGACGTCAGAGATACGTATGTGTACAATTTTGAAGACGATTTATTGTCAGTAATTTGACGGTAAAATTTTAAGGACAAATAAAATTATTATCAATTGCAATTTACTTTTACATGTACTGACAGATAACAAAATGATTTACGTTTTTGTAACAGATAACAGCTTTGGTAATAGAATAATTAAACACCGTAAATGATATTATTTATCGATAAATACTCGATTGTACTGGTTCTGGATGGTAAAAAAAATATCAAAAATCATAAATTATATATTATTTTTATCATACATGCTTATCTTATCAACATTCACTTTTACAATTGCATGTCTTGTACACGTGGCTTGTAGTTTAAATGTCCTATCACTTTATCCATTTTTTTTAGTAAGTTTTTGTTTTTAGTTAATCTTGATCGAAAAAGTGTGAAGCTGTTTTTTTCCACATATCAACATAAAAAATTTGATCCTACGAACGTGGACTGCCACTCCACGCCCACTCCACTGGTTAAAAGTAACACCAAGGATCAAAATAATTAATAGCATTAATTCATATTTTTTATCTACAATTATTTTTCTAATAGTAAATAGCACTTTAAAGTATTATAAAATACTAAATATATTAACTACTGACTAAACGTATGAAATGCTTTTACTTAACCTACTGTATCTCCCACATGACTTAGTCCCAATTTTCATATTTGTTCCCTCCTTGTAAATACAATACCAGAAAACAAAGGTTTCTGTACTATTTACAAATGCAATATACAAATTAATAGCCCCCGACGGAAACTGAAGGGCTATAAGTTTAACGTGTCTGTAACATCGTAGCTCCTAAACCGATGAACCGATTTTGATTTGGTTATTTTTGTTTGAAAGGCGACATGATCGAAAGTGTTCTTAAATATGATTCAACAACATATTTTCTGACGTTTGAAAATTATTACTTCTTTTCTAGGTTGTTTCTTTTTTTACAGCCTTCATTTCTTTAACAGCAGTCGGGGGTTTTTAATTATCGATTATTATATCTTTCTTAAATGCTTTTATGATATAAGGATAAGAGAAAACTGCAAAAATTTAGTAATATCAAAAAGATTACATTTAATATGTATTTATAAGATAAGATACGAATAAGATGATTATTTATTTTCACATCAATTTTCTATTAAATTACTATCATGTGCAAGACAAAGATTATCATCAACTTTTTCTCTGAGTCTTTACTGGAGGACATGAATTTGTATTGTTACCCAGTAGATGCAGTTTCGATTCCTGCTGAGAGTTCAATTGTAACCTTATATAATACGCTCTAAATAACAACATACCTTGATACGAGTACGTGACTACTTTCACAATTTCTTCTTCTTAATCAGTTTTTTCACATTTAGCAAATTCATTTCCTAAGTATTTACTCTTTATATTCACCAAGGTACATACTCCTTTGCTCATAATGCGTGAAATGGACGCCGACAGGTTTAGAAAAGTAGCCAGAAGGCCTATGGAAGGTAATGTCATAGAAGTGCGGGATGCCACGCTTCTGTATATAACTCTGTTGACAGGCTGCAAGCTTCTGTAGTTGTCGATGCCGCCTATGTCGACTTTGCTGAACAGTTTGTACTGTGGAATGAAAATGGTTTATTATTCTATTCTTAGATAAAATAAATTAAAAATCTGCCATTCTAATCCAGGTATAATGACAGACACAAACGTGCGATCGTAAAAGAAACAGGTCGCGGGTTCGTTTTCCAGTCGAGGATATTAAATATTTAATATGATCTTTTGCCTCGTCCTGGTACGCCTGCTACTTTAAGTTACGCCACTGTGTTATGCCTCCAGAATTCGACGGAAATTGGTTAACAAAAGTGTCTTAATGTGGATGGAGTGTGTTAATACTAGGTTCCCAACGCTGTGTTTGGGATATGATTTTGACATAAGTTAAAAAATATATTTTTATCAATTTTATCAAGAAGCTAATCTTTTTGTTGTCAATGCGCTCGTGTAGCGGAAATAATTATTTTTAATTATGATTGATACATACGTATATTGCACATTTACTGATAACACGATTAGGTTATTTTTATTTATCATAATTGTTTTATTGATAATAATAATTTTAATTGATATTTTTGTACTTCAATTGATTATATTAATCAATTTAATATCTTGTCTCGATTAAAAGTTTTTTTTTCAATTTCCCTCTCTTACCCGTGTATAAAGAAAGATGGGCAGAGGGACTGTCGTGTAAAGAGAAAATACATCATTTTTTATTGAGTGGGAAGTCTCAGTGACTCTTCGACTTCTTCGACAGTTACCAATTATTAATTAAACTAACATCAGTCTCATCTAGTATAGTCTGTCCTGCCTAGCGTATTATAATACCACGAATTCTTCTAGTTAACACTCACGAACTAAGTTGTATTTGCTATAAATATAAAGAAGTTAGTGTCGCGTCTCTATCAATTTTGAAATATTATGTGTTTAGTAGCAGAATCTAATAGCAATATCCCATGGATCGTTTTATTATAAAAATTACTTAATTTAATATCAACCGTATCGATCTATTCATCTGATATTTTTTTATAAATAGCCTCGTCGAAACTGGTTTAGTCCGGTTTATTGTGGTTTATTCTATCAGATTCATGCTGTATCCCGCACACTGCAGGGTAGGCAGAGGAAACCTAGTGTTAAGACACTCCATACGCCATTTTCCGCCGAGTTGTGGAGGGCATTGCGTGTTGAGTGGCGGAACCCAATATCGCGCTGTTGCCTCGACACCAGAGCGAAGAAATGAAAATATAAATGTAAATAAATATTTCCTTTCCTCGGGCGGGGATCGAACTCACAACCAGTCGATTTTACAGTCACACTTTGTGCCTCTGTGCCACGACTGGCCTCAATGGTTTATTCTATATTGTATTTTATTAGCCTCCGACAAACCAACGGGTGTTATAAGTTGACGTGTCTGTGTATGTGTGTGCCTGTATGTATTTCAATACATCCTAGCGCTTAAACTGATAATTGAGAAAATACGTTCAGCCGTTAGAAGGTTATCACCTTTTTTCTGGTTAAAAAAGATGAAAAGATGTAAGCTACATACACTGGTCTGACCGATTCCATATTCCGTATATCTATTTTTGTAAGAGTTTTTTTTGTGTATTAATTTTTTTAATATTTTCTTACCTGTGTATCAGAAATGATGATGGGCTTGTCCATAACTATCCAAGTGACCGCTTCCTGGCACTGAGGCGTAGTTAGCGATCCGTGGTAAGTGTAGTAAGACTGCATGTTCGGGCTAAATAGACGCCTGGGCAAAACAAAAATTGATGCTATATTAACAATTTATTTCAATTGTTTTTATTTTAGGGTTTCGTACCTCAAAAGCAAAGAAGAAAAACATTATAGGGACCCTTTAAGGAATTACTTTTTTGTCCGCCTACCCTTTTATGAAGATCCTTTATCATGAGTTCAAGTATATAGTGTAAGAAACCCTGGAGAAGAGAGTAAGAAGTCTTAAAAAAATCTTAATTCTTTTTGGATTTTTTTGTTTTATGTATCTATATATATACAGGGTGGAAGAGGCAGCGCTCCATTTACGGAAACAGCATATAGGGTAAAATATTTCAAACCCATATCTAAAGAAATTAATCAAGATGCCTCAACAGTTTGGACGTAGGCTTTTTTTTTCATTTCACGATTTTTATCCATACCTGTATTTCGTGTGACGCGATCACGTATAGATCCCAATAACATAAACACTTACTACTACAAAAATACTACTAAAGGTTAAACAACTTTGAACTTTATCGCCAATACATACGACTCGATTTTGAAATGAGGCGTGTGCGGCGGTGTTCCTTTGATAGGTTTATGTGTGCGTGCGTCATCCTTACAAATGGCGTTTTGTTTTACAATGGCAATTTTATTATTTATTTTGTTTGAAAAAAAAACTTTTTCATTTTTGAGAATTTATTTTTTTCTGAATTATATTAGGCTTTTATAGAGTAGTTAAAACTATGGTTTCATTTAATGTGGTGCTGACACTTCCACCCTGTATATGTATGATCAGATTTCATAACCATTTTGAGATTAAAATTTAAATAAATATAAACACTTCTTCAACTGATATTTAAATATCCATATCAATTAAAAACATATTTTATTTCATTTTTTAAATCTCATTTATGTATTCAATGCAGTTTTTAACGAATTCGAAACTTTCATTAAACGGGTTGTAATTAAATGAATGCACTATGTGAAGGTTACTACTTGAAATAAGCACATCAAGATTTATTTTTAAAAACCAGGCCACGTGGCTTTGGAATATAAGTCTGACATAACAAATTTATAAAATAAACTGTATTATAAATAAAAAAAGCCAAGATGAACAATTTTTTTTTGTATCACGCTGTGTATTGTATTGGCAGAGAGAGACTAGTGTTAAGAACCTCCCCTCCTCTCTTTCCGCCGATTTATATAAGCATTGTGTATTGGCGGCGGGAATCGAACCCATAATCTGTCGTGTTAACAGTCGCTTGCCACTACAAAAATATTTTGAAGTAAAAATTCCATATAGTACAAAATTTACGACTTATGGAAGACGGAAGGGTGCGTGTGTACCTACCGTGCATCTGATACGAAATACGATATCGTGACTCAGTGTTGTTTACATATTGGTTTCGTTTAATCAATAAAAGGTTTAGGTGCCCAAATATTAGTTTGATATATTAATAACTAGCGGCCCGCCCACGGCTTCGCCCGCTTACAATACATGATTATTGATTTAACAAGCAGAATTGATTGACAACTATAATGACTTCTAATATGATCTGTAATATTCTAATATGATTTTTTTACGACATTATCGTAATTTCTATAAGAATTTTTGATTGTTTCGAACTAAAAAATACGACCAATGTTGATATTTGATATTCATAAAATATACATAAAGCTAATTATTTATTATATGTATATATTTTTGTAACATTAGTTGTTGTAACGTTCTTTTTACCTATGTTATGTTTTTTAAAGCTCTGTTAAGTGTGCTGATGTTACTTAATAATTTAATGTACTGCTTCAGAAACAGCCTTAAATGTTAAATTATTGATTTGATTAATGATTCATAATACTCTTTGTAAAATAATTGTATAATAATTTTATATTAACTCCTGTACAGTTTTTAAATTAGTTACATATATTATTAGCTAAATGTACAATTGGTAAATATGTAGTTATTACAGAGTACACGTAGAAAGGATGCTTTTAGGCATTTTTATATAGATTTCAAACGAACGAACGAACCAAAAATTCTATGTATTTGCTTGATATATCTTTGAAAATCAAATCGTTCTTTATCTCTGTGTTGAATTAATTACGATTTAAACTTAACTGTTATAATTAATGAAGATAATCTCCACTAACAGTTCAATTTTGTTTACTTTGTTGTATAAAATATTGTATAATAATTATTGTTGTATAAAATATTGCTTCAAAAATATATATTTTTATCAACAGTCATGTAACCAAGACGTTTCGAATGTCATTCTTTAGCCAGTAATCTTACCAGCGCGATTGCTATATAACATTCGCAGGCAAACTAATGCCTTGAGTTCATTCAAATGACGATAACTTTTTTTAATCAACCGATTTTGATGAACCAAACTTTAGTAGTTAAGTTGAATTAAAACAAAGTAATTGGTGAAGTTTTTAAGTAAATCGGTTCAGTACTTTCAGAGAAAAATGTGGACATAAATATCGACAGACAGACAGACAAGAAATTAAAAAAAATATTTTTGCGTTCTACTATTCTTTTTAAGTGTTCCTCTATCCATTTCAGTCAAAATTACTAAATGTACAGACAAAATATTTTTACTGTATAGAGATTACCGAATCGAAGCCGCGTACTTTGGTCGTAAAGCGTCTAACCATTCTGACTACTTATTATATCTTATTATGCTGTTGGCATCTCTGTACGGAGATTTTTACTAAATAATACAAATCTCATAGTGGTCCGCTGAGTCTCGTTACATGCAAACGTTGTACGATCTACAAATCTTTTTTTAGATTAGTATTATCAACTTACCTTAAGTCAATAATGGATGCGGGAGAGAAGCCCTTCCTCCTTTCAACCAGCTTAGGAATTACTGGCGCGATTTTTCCTAAAGCGAATTCACTTTCTTCACCACTGTATACCTGTTGTATAATGAGGAGAAATTACTTAGCATTTCATAGATACGAGAGCAGTCATGGCGCAAGGGCGCTAAGTGTGCCTGTAAACATGATTGGTTGTAGGTTCGATTCCCACTTGAGAAAAAGAAATATTTGTTTAAATGTATATTTTTATTTCTTCGCTCTGGTGTCCAGGCAAAACACTAGGTTCCCTCTGCCTACCCTGGTTTGATTTTTTTTATCAATACATCGCGCCCATGGTGTTGCAGTTGAGTTGAGGAGTTCAGAGCAATGCCTGGGACTTGAGACCTGTTCTATGTACTTAGTAATGTAATTTCCACTGTGATACTGATATCAAAAAATAGTTTAAACTAAAATAAACAATTATGCAACCTAACCTAACGCTAGGTTCTTTCTGGATACCCTGCTGGGTGAGGGATACATCGTGAAAATGAAAAAAAAACCCTATTTGAAATATTATTTCGGTATCGTATAACTCTACAACTAGGTTAAGCAGAGTATCGGAATTTAATCAAAAGTTTTCATATAAAGCTACAATATGTTGGGACGCTATTTCACTTAGAGCTTAAAGTTGGTAAAACTGTTTAATGGATTTTTCACATATCAATTTTTTGTTTTATTTTTTACTTTAATAGTTGATGGATACAAAAATAAATGGTCTTGTGCTTAACAGATGGATAGATGGATAGCAAAGTTACCCTAAGGTAAGTATAAAGGTTTGGGATTATCTCTTTGAGGTATGGAATCCTAAAACTTAATTACTAACCATAATTATAATACCATAGCACAATCAGAAACTGGTTCAGAAAATTACAAGATTCTCCTAAATAACTCGCAATGAGAAATAGGGAAAAAAAATTTTTAAACAGTGATTCAATCAAAATATTAAGATTAACTATAACATATCTTCAATAAAATTTAATTATGTATATATATATAATTATTTTGTTGTATGTAAATGCATGTAGTGTTTACCTGTGCAAGAATGCCGATAACAGCCAAACCGTCGGGTTGTTTGAGCGCCTCTTCAGTTGTTAATCCTGTCTTCACGTGGACCATGTGGATCTCCAAGGGATACCTGATAACGATAATCATAAGGTGATTTTTTTTCTATTTTCATGGAAAAATTAAAATGTCTGAATTCTAGCTATAGATTTAGATTGATACATTACGTGTTGGATGGTTGAAGCATATCATGTAATTATATTAAGTTAGACTAAAGAAAAGGAGGGCAGTCGTGGCGCAGGGGGACAAGCATGTGTCTGTAAATGCGACAGGTTGTGGGTACAGTTCTCACTCGAGGAAATTAAATATTTAAGGTGGGCAACGGAGTGTCTTTTGACATTAGATTTCTCTGCCTAATCTGTGACGTTCGGAATACAGCGTGAAGCTGAGAAAAAACCATTTAGCTGACTAGAATTTAAAGATGTATACATGTATCGTACAACATTATATAATACTAGTCGTCGCCCGTAACTTTCATAGCATGAACTTTTGAAAGTCTAAAAAAAACTATAGAAATAGATTTTTCATTTTACGAAAGGATTTTAAATATCCTCTCTTACTTATATCTCTCCCCAACGTTTCCTAACCTACATATATGGAAAATTTTAATTTTCTCAGACCAATATCCAATATCCAAAATATATAACAAATCCATTTTATAGCTATTTACGAAGTAAATATAGAATAATTATACAATAGTAATTTAACGTCGTTCGATCTAACATCGGTCAAGGTTGTACCTAATGGACATACTCGTATGTTAGAGCACAATTTTTCATAAATTATGTTTTTATTTTATTTTAGCTTTAAGTAAATGTTATTTGTTTTGACACGTAGATACTAACTAGGTGACCGTAAAAGTTTGAAGCGTTCCTTTCATATTTTTAACCGACTTTCAAAAAAAGGAGGTTCTCAATTCGTCGGAATCTTTTTTTTTTAAATCGCTACGTTAAGTTTTACATATATATATTCATTTAATGGCACATTTATTTTATTTAAGCTGGTGAAACTTCGATTTGGTTTATAGCCGCTGTGTGATTAGTAACTGATACTTATATAAACACACCGGGTTAACAAACATATTTGGATATATTTTTGAATTTCATATTTAGGTAAGAAATATAAGCTTAGTGAAATTTAATCCCGCTCCTCTTAGACTGTTCCCTAGCGGTGGGGGTTCAGATTCTACCTTCAAATGTTAGTATATTTTTTAAAATAGTGTGTATTTATATAATTCGAAAAGTGAATCATTACCATTTCCATGCTTTTGTAAGAAGGTAAACCGTGGCGCTGAGTTCCGCCATACAACACGCAATGCCTACAGAATTCGGGGGAATGTGGAAAATGAAAGCGTTTTAATGGAAGGGAGTGTCTTGACACTAGGCTGCCGGGTTCCGCCTGCTTGCTCTTTATGGGATACCGCGCGAAGTGTTAAAAAATAATTGGCAACTTGGATGCAGTACAACAGTGTCTTAATGTAATCGTGACGTGGTTGTAGGTTCAAAGTAATTAATTATATATATTTCCTGATCCTCGTAAAACAATATACGTCATGGTTTTCCACTCAACACGCAGCGTCTCAAGTTCGGCCTAAAGCTGGAGATCGGAGCTGTATCCCGTACACTGCAGGGTAGGTAGAGGTTAAGACACTCCGTTCCCCACTTTCTGCCAAATTCTGGAGGCATTACGTGTTGAGTGGCAGAACTCAACGCCGCGCTTGTCCTCTTCTCGAGTGCGGATCGAACCCACAACCAGTCGGTTTTACAGTCGCACCTTGTGCCCCTGCGCCACGACTAAATAGTAAAATCAATCTATAAATATCACTCAAACCAAACTTACTTCATTCCATCGATCGCATGTTCGGAAAGCCAGTGGAGATGAAACTGTATGAAGCTGTAGTTGCCCCTCAATGGACCGCCCGATAGAATGGGTTTGGGTTCTTTTTCTACTATGGTCCATTTTACTGTGGAACGTCACTCATGTCAACAATAGTATAGTAAATAAATGTTACTAATATAAGTAATATTATATAACTGACGAGTATGTTTGGTTGAACGGTTTGGTTACAATTGAAAATCTCTTTTTGTGTTTGATAAACCATTTATTGAAAATGATTATAAGCGTTACGTCACGTTAATAATTTTATCACAAGTCTCTTACCTATTACTATTATTTCCATATGACTAAGCAGGCGAAGCCGTAACTAAAAGCTAGATTTTTAATATTTTCATACTATTATCGCGCATAAAGCAGGGTAGGCAGAGGGAACCTTTATTGTCAAAACAATCCGTTCCACACGCATTGACCAATTATCGAGAGCGTTGATTTGCATTTCTTCGCTCCGCCAACAAGACAAAATGCAGTGTTAAATCATGCAGTCTCCAAAATTTGGCGGAAGTGGGCAAAGGAGTATCTTAACACTAGGTTTAGTCTACTCTGCTGTATATGAGATACATTGTGCTCTATTTACTCCACTTGATACAAACAAATCATAGAAAGTATATACAGGGCGGAAGAGGCAGCGCTCCTTTTACGGAAACAGCATATAGGGTAAAATATTTGAAACCCACACCTAAAGATATTAATTAAGATGCCTCAACATTTTGGACGTAGGATTTTTTTTTCATTTCACGATTTTTATCCATACCTGTATTTCGTGTGACGCGATTACATATAGATCCCAATAACGTAAACACTTACTACTATAAAAATACCACTAAAGGCTAAACAACTTTGAACTTTATCGCCAATACCTACGACTCGATTTCGGAATGAGGCTTGTGCGGCGGTGTTCCTTTGATAGGTTTATGTGTGCGTGCGTCGTCCTTACAAATGGCGTTTTATTTTAAAACGACAATTTTATAATTTATTTTGTTTGAAAAAATAACTTTTTCAATTTTGGGAATTTATTTTTTTCTGATTCATATTAGACTTTTATAGAGTAGTTAAAACTGTGGTTTCATTTAAAGTGGTGCTTCCACTTCCACCTTGTATATAAAAAACAAATATTTACATGTATGCCCATCGTTACTGGCAGATGCGTTGACGCTCCCATACCCCCGGAACTTCAGAGGTCCTTTAATGTGTACCTCTTTTTTGTCTAACAGAGCGTCGCGCGTCATAATGTTTATAGGGGATTGTTGCCGACCTTCGTTGCACTTGCCCGGCCATTTGGTCTCGTCTGTGGGTAAATTGTTTAATAATATTCTATTCTTTATATAAAATATGTTAACAAAACCTAATTTTGGTTTTTTTTAAGCTTCACGCTGTACTCCGCTTATAGCAGAAGAGGGCTTCTGCAAGTGTTACGACACTATGTTTACCGCTATTTAGCGGTGATACTGAGTGTTGAGTGGCGTTGATATACGCCGCGCTTTGTCTTGTTTCCAGAGCAGGGAAATGCAAATCTTTAATTCACGCTAATGGGTTTCGAGTTTACAACCGTCGCGTTTACAAGTGGACATTGCACGCTCTCCTACTGAATAATTATGTTTCAATATTATATATTAAGAAAAATTTTAATATTTGAAAATATTGAAACTCCTTAGACATTATATAAGCGTATAAAAATAGTAAGCATGTGTGTACTTAGTACATACTAAATATGAAAAATGTTTACAAATTTGACAGATTTGAACCAATTTGGATTTTTTGTAAAAAGTATATGTTAATAACAAATACTAAACTATGAAAATACCACAAATTAAGAGTCACTTAATTTAATACGAGATACTTACAGTCGTATGACCATTCCTCTCCGGTAGCGACACCTGTAATAAGAAAAAAAACGATTTAGCTTCATTTATATTTTAGAGAGATAACCTTGATGGGTAAGTTCGGCTTAAAGATTTTTATTCTCGTTTTCAAGTTAACAACATATATTAATAAAATAAATATTATTTTAGACTTAGCTCATTTAAGTATTTATTTATATCATACATGAGAATTATTTTTGATAATTCATTAAATTAATTTTATTATTAAACTAGCGACCCGCTCGCGGCTTCGCCCGCTTAAACCACAGAATTATTTAATTAACACATTGAATTATGTTCGTGTTTTGATATACATATAATGTATATCATAATGTATATAATGTATGTTTGCAACGCAATGAAGATTTTTAATGAGAAATTTATTAAAACTTTAGGTCGCTTTTTCGTACCTCCCATAAGAATCTTCAATTGAATGTTTCAAATAAAAACACAACTTATCGATACTTACAATAAAATCCTAACTCATCGGTGTCTGTACATAGAAGATTTACATTTAACGATGTAATAGCATTGGTCAGTTGGTCTGTTTGTCTGTGCGTTTGTTCACGATAATCTCAGAAACGGCTTAACCGATTTAAATCCTTTTTTTGTATGTATTTTGGCAATCTGCCCTTAAATATTTAGTATTAGTTTTATTTTAATCAGAGCAGAGCAGAGAAAACCTAGTATTAAGACACTCCGTTCCCCACTTTCTACCAAATTCTGGAGACATTGCGTGTTAAGTGGCAGAATTCAACGCCGCGCTTGTCTTCGACACCAGAGCGAAGAAATGGAAATATAAATTTAAGTAAATATTTCATCTCCTCGAGTGGGGATCGAACCCACAACCAGTTTTTACAGTCACACTTAGTGCCGCTGCGCCACGACTGGCCTCAACTGGACTGGGCTTTTTTTTAATCGGTTCACACAAAATTAAAACCAGATCCACGCTTTATTCCGCCTTTAGCAGGGTAAAGATTATGCGTAAGATTATGAGATTATGTTAAGTGTTAAGATATTGCGTATAATGTGTGACTGATCTGCGAAATTAAAATATTATTAAACGAAATGAAAATATTATTAAATTATAATTCAATCCTCCAAGTGGGGGACCCACACCAGTCGCGTTGCAGCCACAACTTTGGCCTTTAACAAAGAACAGAAGAGAAGCGCGTCAGCGCTCCTTTTACGGAAATAGCATATAGGTAAAATATTTTAAATTCATACCTAAAGAATTTAAGCAACAGTGTAGGCGTAGGTTTTTTTTTCATTTCACGATGTTTAATCATATCTATATTTCGTGTGACGCAGTTACTCATAGATATCAATAACGTAAACACATACTACTACAAAAATACTACTAAAACCAAACGTTGCCGCCAATACCTACGACTCGATTTCGGAATGTTGCGGCGGTTTCCTTCCTTTGATAGGTTTATGTGTGCGTGCGTCGTTCTTGACAAATTGTATTTTATTATACAACGACAATTTTATTATTTATTTTGTTTGAACTTTTTTTTTATTTTTGGGTTTTTTTAATTATTGTAATAGGCTTTAGTAGAGTAGTTAAAACTGTGGTTTTATTTAAAGTGGTGCTGACAAAAACTCTGTATAATTGAGTATGTTTAATATTTCTAGTGATTTCTTGGTTAATAGATACCAATAGTTATTACAACACTTGCGAAGAAAGCATATTTTAGGCAATTTTTAATTCTATGAAAAACTACCAACATTCTCATAGTACATAAATTATTTTTTCATCATAATGGCGGGAAATAATCAAAATGACTAAGATTACACTATAATACCACATAGTATTGACATTGCAGTGTTGATAGTAATTGAAAATAGTTATACTACAGGAGGATACCTTCATATGCACTGTTTAAACCTGTTTTTATGATATAATGTAGAATAATATATTCTATAGAGGAATCACACATTCTTTTTATTATTTAACTATAACACGTAAATACATATTTTAGAGGTTACTTTGTACTAAGATGGCATGGCTCTGTTCCCGCATTTGCGTCCCTGATATATCGATATAAATAATAAAAATATAAAATATTGGAAAGAAAAGGAGAAACGCAATTATATTGCATTTTTTCTTTTTTTCATACTTGAATCGTATTAAAAAAATTACATACAAGTCATTTGTTTTGAATATAACATTAAGTTTAATCAGCTTCACGCTATTTTAACAGATAACATAAGATGACATTAAGTTTAATTCATTACATATATTTGATACTTCCTTAACATGATTATTTAATGTATTTTTTATATATAAAGTCTTAAGAAAGTTCTCTTCAGAAATATATCTACTGTAAATGAATGCAACGTACTTGTCAATGATTAAAATGTATTGACATTACCTCGTCATCTAAACACAATATAAACTTTTATAAACTACTAGCGACCCGCTCGCGGCTTCGCCCGCTTATACCACAGAATTATTTACTTAACACACTGAAATATGTTCGTGTTTTGATATACCTATTATGTATGTTTGCAGCGCAATAAAGATTTTTTATGAGAAAGTTATTAAAATTAAAACTTTAGGTCGCATTTTTGTATCTCCTATAAGAATCTTCAATTGAATGTTTGAAATAAAAACATAACTTATCGATACTTACAATACAATCCTAACTCATCAGTGTCTGTACATAGAAGATATTACAATTAACAATGTAATAAAACTTGGTCAGTTGGTCTTTTTGTCTGTGCGTTTCTTCACGATAATCTCAGAAACTGCTTAACCAATTTAAATACTTTTTTTGTTTGTATTTTGGCAAACTGCCCTTAAATATTGAGTATTAGTTTTATTTTAATCAGTTTCACGCTGTATCCCGCACACAGCAGGTTAGGCAAAGGGAACCTAGTCTTAAGACACTCCATTCCCCACTTTCTGCCGAATTCTGGAGGCATTGCGTGTTGAGTGGCAGAACTCAACGCCGTGCTTAACCTCGACACCAGTGCGACGAAATGGAAATATAAATTTAAGTAAATATTTCATCTCCTCGAGTAGGGATCGAACCCACAAATAGTCAGTTTCACAGTCACACTTCGTGCCGCTGCACTATGGATAATGGTAGAACAACGGCAGATCAAAATTCATTTTTACTAAAGTCGTCTCTGACGCACTTTTTATTTTTTTTTAAATAGTATAATAGTGGACCTTTAATGTAATGAATTATTTTTTCGTGAATTACTTTTGGAATATATTTTTTTTAATTGTGAGAAATTGTAATACGTAAGAATGTCTATTTCAGGTTGTTCGCATCGATACTTTAAACTTAATTTCCTTAAAAAAATGTGCAAATAGGTATAAAGTGTTATATATTTTTAAAAAGCCTATAGTATGTAGATTTTAAAACAATTATTATATTGTGGATTTTGTGACTATATTCTTATAAAAAATATTAACAATAAGTGAAGAGAAAAAAAGTACGTACTTAAAGTTCATCGAGACTTTTGACAGTTACCGACGTCTACCGACGCGTTACATTTGAAGTTATTTTATAGTCCAGATATTCATAAATAACATTTATAAAAATCAGCTGCGGAGACGTGCGGTTTTAGAAGTTATCACGAAAACTACGATACAAGTCAGGGAACAAGAAAACTCTATCTATTGAAATTTTTAATGTTGTACTATTTAATTAATTAGATTGCGGTAAATTTCAATTAAATTATTGTTATTTATTAATAAACGAACGTTTTATTTTCATTTTGCACACATTTTGCGGTATAACTAATTAATAAAATGCATAATACCCTCATTTATGAAATTATATAAATAGAGTAAATTAATTTTATAAAACTCTTACAAATTAGTAATAAAATTACTAACAGACGTTTGATTGTTAACTGACTTCACTAAATTTCAAAGTGGCTAATACTTTCAAGTGTTCCAAGCGTGAATTATTACTCCCATACATTGAAGGAGGAAAAAAACTTGAAGCAATCAATATTAGCTATTAATATTTCTTAAAGAAAAGTATCATGTTTCTGTAGACAACATATGTTTTATTATCAGCGACATTCAAAGGAATCTTATTCGTTTCTTTAATAAACAATGGACAGAAGCGTCCCAGTAAAAAGATTAGTTTTTTTAAAAAAACAACGAAAATTGATTTGATTCTGAATATTTGTTAACTTTACCAATCATTAAAGAAGTAGCATCTGAGAACTCACCATCGACATCTTCTGGAAAATGCGGAAGACCCTGTGTCCCTATGGGGACCCATCAGAATCAACGAAGAGGCGAAAAAATACCGCGTAATTTAGTGAATATAACTTTGAACACACACATTTGCAATGCCTACGTCCAGGGCTTACGTCCTATAGGAGGAGAAATAGAAGCAAATCTCATGGAAAAATTAAGGCTTGCTGATCGAGATACAATGTCTCTATATTTGAATCTCATAGAAAACGCAAGCCAGAGCAAAATGCTATCGGATCAAGAGGCATTAAATATTTTTATTTATTTTGATTTAACAAAAGCGCAATACATGTATTTAAGAAATTTAACAAACGAATGAGATCCCAAGAATGCACAAGGTGCACAAGAATCCCGTAATAAGGAGTATCAAAAATTTCGCCTACATCATGCCAGAAAGTGCTCTCGATCAGCTACAAATGAGGATGTATTTCATACTCTTCTCTACACATCAGATCTGTACATTTCCAGTCATAGAAAAACATACGAGTATAGCAAAAGTGTGAAGGCACTTGATGAAGGTACCCTAGATCTTTTAAAATTGAATGAACTTATTATGGATCCCGAAGTTCACCAAGTATAATTAAATATAATATACTCATCATATAATATACATTCATTTCTAATATTATTCTACTTGTAAATCAGTTTTTGTAAATTTTATATTTTATTAAAAAAGTATATGTGTACGCGTAATTTCTTACTTAAATAGATAACAGCTTAAGAAACATTGTTTTTTAATAAACTAATTTAATAATACATTTTTATTACTACTATAAGTAGTGTGGACTAAGGAAATTATTATTTTATTCTTTTCATTATTTTTTTAATATATATATACTCCAATAAAAGTATAATATCTGAACGTTACCTAAAGCGCTATTTTATACTTTATGCTTGTGCAAAAATTCAATTGTTTATCTTAACAAATAAAAAAGTTATCGATTTTTGATCTGATACAGAGCTCAATTGCCCATAGTGCGCTGCGCCACGACTGGCCTCAACTGGACTGAACTTTATTTTAATCGGCTCACACAAAGTTAAAACCAGATACACGCTTTATCCCGCCTTTAGCAGGGCAACTTAGTGTTAAGATATTGCGTGTAATGTGTGACTGATGTGCGAACTGAAAATATTATTAAACGAAATGAAAATATTATTAAATTATAATTCAATCCTCCAAGTGGGGATCGGACCCACACCAGTCGCGTTACAGCTACAACTTTGCGCCCCTGTGCCGCGACGGCCTTTAACAAAGAAGAGATGAGAAGCGTCAGCGCTCCTTTTACGGAAACAGCATATAGGATAAAATATTTTAAAGAAATTAAGCAAGATACATCAACAGTGAAGACGTACGTTTTTTTGTTCATTTCACGATGTTTATTCATATCTATATTTCGTGTGACGCGGTTACGCATAGATACCAATAACGTAAACACATGCTACTTCAAAAATACTACTAAAATCTTTAGAACTTTGAACTTTGCCGCCAATATCTACGACTCGATTTCGGAATGAGGCGCATGCGGCGGTTTCCCTTTGATAGGTTTATGTGTGCGTGCGTCGTTCTCGACAAATGATATTTTATTTTACAACGATAATTTTATTATTTATTTTGTTTGAAAACATAACTTTTTTATTATTGGGTTTTTTATAGAGTAGTTAAAACTGTGGTTTTATTTGAAGTGGTGCTTACAAAAAAACTTTGTATAATTGAGCATATTTAATATTTATAGTATTTTTTTGGTTAATTAATACCAATAGTTATTACAACACTTGCGAAGGAAGCATATTTTAGGTCATTTTTAATTCTTACTTACTCTTATACCTTTTGAAAAACTACCAATATTCTTATAGTTAATAAATTATTTTTTCAAATTAAAAATAGTCTATATTTTTCTTTAGAATGACGGGAAAATATTCAAAATGTTCAAAATTACACTATAATACCAAATAGTATTGAAATTATAGTGTTGATAGTAATTGAAAATAGTTATACTACAGGAAGATACCTTCATATGCACAGTTTTAACCTGTTTTTATGATAAAATGTAGAATAATATATTCTATAGAGGAATCACACGCCAATGATTAAAATGTATTGACATATAACGCCAATGATTAAAATGTATTGACATCACCGCGTCATCTAAACACAATATAAAGTTTTATAAACTATGAACTCACAATCAGAATTTACTTTCCAAATACATATACAGTAATACCCCGGACTTACGCGGTAGGTGGGACCGAGCGATTGCCGTGTAAGTCGAATTCGCGTAAGTCGGGGTTCAACTTTGCATATAAAGTTTCTTTAATCAGGACCAGAGTCTAAAAAAAACATAATTTAGAAGAAAAATGTTTAATAAAGTGTAGGATAATAAAAAAAATACATTGTTATGAATAAAGTAACTTTGAGCTGGAAGGCTTCATATATTCTAACAATGTTGCCTGCCGAGTTAAATTTTTCTTCTTTTCCAATTCACAAATTTTCATTTTTACTTCAAAGTCTTTAATTATATTTAGTTTTCACTACAAAGACAGTGTTTTCTTTTCTTGTTATGCTCAAATGACTCATTTTTCGTTCTTTTAGACGTTATAATTAGAGATTATAAGTAAAACGCACTGCGCACGTAAAACAATTTCACGCGGAACATGTTTAAACCTGTCGCAAACTGAACACTGAGTGGGCAGAGCAAGAGAGCCGATGCGCGGCAATCAAAATGAAAAACCGTGTATCTCCGAATTCGCGTAAAACGGGGTAGCGTAAGTCGGAGTATTACTGTACTTTTAATTGCAGATATCGCCATTTAGCTAGTCCCGAAAAATATACCTACTTTATTATTTTTGTTAATGTCACCAACGTTGACGTTTGAAATAATAATTATGGTACACTAAACAACTACTAATTGTACTTCTTTTTTCAGCTTCACGCTGTATCCCGCACGCAGCAGGGTAGGCAGGGGGAACCTAGTGTTAAGACACTACTTCCTGTTTCCTACTTTCCGCGGAATTCTGTAGGCATTGCGTGCTGAGTAGTGAAACTCAACGCCGCACTTTGCCTCGACACCAGAGCGATGAAATGGAAATATAAATTTAAATAAATATTTAATTTCCTCAAGTGGGAATAGAACCCAGAACCAGTTTATGCTTTGTGCCCCTGTGCCACGAACGACCTCAACTTACTTTATTATTTTAAATTGTGGTTAAATACAATAATCTTAATTTAATTATGTCAAATTTCTATTAACCGACTTCTTAAAAGAGGAGGTTATCAATTCGACTGTATTTTTTATCCTTGTTACCTCAGAACTTTTGACTGTGTAAACCGATTTTGATGATTCTTTTTTATTTGGAAGCTAGTGCGTCCCGTGTAGTCCTATTTTAATTTAGTTCATTTCCGACAATGGTATCTATGAAAAAATCATATAAATATCAAATTTACATTATGTATGTGCGCGACAAATGGACTAATATCTCAATATCAACTCAACCGATTTTAATGATTCTTTTTTTATTAGAAAGGGTACACATAATGGGTAGTTTGGTGAAAGTTTGGTTAAGTTCAGAGTAATAAATCCGATTGAAATTGAAGAAGTCGTTTTTTTTCATAAGAAAATATAATTATGTTATTTTTTCTGAAAAAATTTCTTTGTACTCTATGATAAAAACTATTCTATAAGTTGCATTAGATTTTGAACTATTACCATGCTAAAAATAAATTAATTTCATACAGTAGTTATCGGTATTTTAAGTAATTTACATTTTTCAGTTTTTATTTTTTTTAAAGAAAACTATAATTAAATTTGGAAAGAAACCCAAAAAAAATGTACCTTGGGACCCTAGGCTAATACCATGCAAATATAAAATATAAATATAATATAAAAATCATCAATTTCTGTCTGGTAGTTTTTGCGTGATTGACGAACAAACAATCCGACAGACAGACAGACAGACAGACAGACAGACGGACAGACAGACAGACAAGAATTCTGTTGAGTGGTTTTTTAGGTTCTATAATCGACATATAAACCGACCTAATTTTTATTTTTTTTATATCTTTCATGTACAGAATTGACTTTTCTATCCTTTTATTATATATAGAGATAGAGATAGAGATTAGATTATTCCAGGAGTAAAAATTGAACTCGCAAACGTCGTGTCGCGTCGCGCTAACAGTCGGCCGCCGTGCCACTGTGCCACGACGGCCTCAAATATATACAATATATATTTATACGAAAATACACAAATATACATTAAAAAGAAAAAAAAACGATAGAAATATACAAAATATGTAGGTAAACACCTTCTTCAATAGAGTTTCTTGTATAGAAAATCAAAATAATTTAAATCTAGGTATAGTAGGTACTTAAACTACAAAGCGTAACCTTACCCCCTGTGAGGGGTAGTTGGGTAATAAACTCATGAACATAGCTCGTCTCCTCGCCGACCTCCCTCGAGAAATGAATATGTGAATCCATACAAAATTAGATTGAATTTTTAAATATAAATTGTTAGTAAAGTAAATTTTAAAATAGTTTAAATTTTTAAATTATACAATATTCATATTTTACATATAGGCCCGGCTTGTCTACATAGAGGCCAGTCATGGCGTAAGGGCAGAACCATGCCTCTGTACACGCTACAGGTAGTGTGTTCGATTCCCACTCGAGCAAATTCCGTCGTTGAGTTCCGCCACTCAATATACCTCCTAACGGAAATGTCTTAATGGAAAAGGAGTGTTTTAAAACAAGGTTTCCAGGTTCCCTCTGCCTACCTTGCTACGTTTGGAATACAGCGTATTAGTAAGAGTTCTTTTTGATTCTGTATAAAAGATCTCGTGGGCTTCTACTTCTTTAAATGTGAACGTTAAAGTATATTGTACTTTACAATATATTAAGTGTTTTCGTTTTTACGTGTTCTTTTTTCACACTGTATTCCGAACACAGAAGGGCCGGCAAAGGTATCTAGTGGTAAGGTTCTCCTTTTCCCACTTTCCACCGAATTTTTCGAAGCGTTGCATGCTAAGTGGCGGAATTCTACGCCGGGCTTTTACCATAATGCCAGAGTGAAGAAATGAAAGTTACAACAATTCTTTGCCTCAAGTGGGATCGAATCCACAGCCGTCGCTTTACAGTCACATCCTTGTGCCCCTAAGCCACGACGGCCTCAGGTGTTTAGATGTTTTTTTTTGTCTTTTATACAAATGAAGATTACTTTATAACCTCTGCTAACAAACCATATCTCAAAAATTGTACAGTACTTTGGGGACGGAGCTCTTTTACACTAGTTTCCCTATGCCTACCCTACTATTTACGGGATACAGCGTGAAGCCAAAAAAAACACTTTAATTCACACGAACAAAAGCGACAGTTAGTGATAGTGATAGGTTAATCCACTGGGTCAATTATTTTAACTTAAGTAATTATAAAGCAGATTCGATGCGCTCGCGCCGCTTTAACTGGATTGAACAGGATATTGATATGATTAGTACTAATAATATGATAATCATAAAGGTAACGTGTACCTATGGGTAATCAAGGTCGTCAAGGCGCAATGGAACAGTGTCTGTCCGTGAGCACGACGGCTGTAAGTTCAGTTCCTATTCGGGAGAATTGTTATTTCCTCGATAGAAATTGTGCCGCGTTAAGTTCCGCCCTTCAATATGCTATGTATCGAGCGGATATATAGCATATTGACAGAAATTTAAAAAAAAAAAAATAAAATAAAAATTTATATTTCCATTTCTTCGCTCTGTTGTCGAGGTAAAAGCGCGGCTGTGGGCGTTACGTTCCGCCACTCAATACGCAATGTCTCCAGAATTCGTCGGAAAATGGGAAAGGAAATGTCTTAACGTTAGGTTCTCTCTGCCTACCATACTGTGAGCGGGATACAGCGTGAAGCTGATACAAAAAATATACAGATGAAAGTCTATCCCGCTACGCCATGACGGACTAATTTTATTTATTCAGTGAACGTTATATTATGGATACAGCTTAAGGTTAAGCGATGCTAGCTGCACCTGTCTGTCCATCTCGCTGTTATCTCTAATCTAATATCTAAATTTGAATTTGAAATTTGAACTAGGATCCGCCACGTGCAGTGCACGGCGGATGGAGCTGAGCAAAGCTACTCGTTTGTTGCGCAAAATTTTGCCAAAATTTCTGTTTTGTTTGCACGTCATGGGTTGAATAGTCAAAGTTCAATCTGTGCGCGTGAACTTCAAAACGTGCCTTAGCTTAACTCTCTGGAACACATTTTGACCATTTACTCAAAAACTATAATTACAATTATCACCAAACTACTTCGCTGGTATCACCGTGTCGTCCACATCATTCCTGCTAAATTTCGGAGCGGTAGGTTTAACGGTCTAAGAGGAGTAGCATTACAACAAAACACACTTCTGACCAGTAAGAGCTTCGCTTCGCTTAGCTCAATAATTACAAAAACTGGATTCTGTATCAGATTTCTTGTTTCGCCTCACAATCCAACAAAATGTTCGCTTGCGCTATTAGTCTTGATTATTAAATAACTAGAGGGCGCGCGCGGCTTCGCCCGCTTATTAGGAGTGAATTCTAAAAAAACCACGAAACACGTGTTCAATAAAATATTTTTAACAGTCTGAATTAAAATTTTTATAAAAATCGGTGGCAATTCAAAGATTTTTCCATATAAACTTTCAATCTCTTATTTGAACCCTTAGGGGGTGAATTCTTAAAAACCATGAAACACGTATTCAATGAACTATTTTTAAGAGTCTGAATTTCAAATTTTATAAAAATCGGTACAGATTAAATTTTTTTTCCATACAAACTTTCAATCCCTATTTCATCCCTTTAGGGTTAAAATTTTTCTAATTCCCTTCTTAGTGGATGTCCAGAATATGAAAATAAACATCTGCCCAAATTTCACGTTTCTACCATCAGCGGTTACGGCTCTACGTGCGTCTTACCTCAGTCAGTCAGCACAAGTCCTTTTATATATATAGACTAGAGGGCGCGCGCGGCTTCGCCCGCTTATTAGGAGTGAATTCTAAAAAAACCACGAAACACGTGTTCAATAAAATATTTTTAACAGTCTGAATTTAAATTTTTATAAAAATCGGTGGCAATTTAAAGATTCCATATAAACTTTCAACCCCTTATTTGAACCCTTAGGGATTGAATTCTTAAAAACCATGAAACACGTGTTCAATTAAATATTTTTAAGAGTCTGTACTTCAAATTTTATAAAAATCGGTACAGGTAAAATTTTTTTTTCCATACAAACTTTCAACACCTATTTCATCCCTTTAGGGTTAACATTTTTCAAATTCCCTTCTTAGTGGATGTCCAGAATATGAAAGTAAACATCTGCCAAAATTTCACGTTTCTACCATCAGCGGTTACGGCTCGGCGTGCGTCTTACCTCAGTCAGTCAGCACAAGTTCTTTTATATATATAGATAACAATAAAACAGTATAAGCATGATTTGATAGGTTGTTTTATGTGATTTTAGAAATTATTTAAAGGTAATAAAAATTGATTAAATTATAAAACGATATATTAGAGGACGAAACTACTAATTAAACCCCCTACCTAGGCAGGTACTTTTTTGATTAAAGTAATATAAAGAGGATAGAAAAGATAAAAGTGAAGAGATTAATTAATAAGCTTATGCTTGTTAATTAATATCCGCGACAGTCGATTACATGAATCAGGTCTGTTACCTAGATGTGTAGTGGTTACTTACTTCTGTGGAACCGGATTTGACAAATTCAAATTAAAAAATATGTTACTCTAATAATATCTATAGGTGGAGTCCGTCCACTCTAAAACTAAATTTACAAATATATAATAATAGCTGTGTAAATAATACGGAGTGTCTTAACACTAGGTTCCCTCTGCCTACCCTGGTGTGTGAGGGATACAGCGTGAAGCTGATAATAATAGCCGTATTTACTCGAGTTGGCATCGAACCCACGGTCATCGCTTGTACAGTTCAAAGCTCTGTTTATATTTGAAAAGTGTTGTAACTGTCTTCCTTTGTCTTTTTTTGTTTGTATTTATTTTTATACTTGCTTAGGTTTTAAATGAGAATTCTATTAATATCTAATTTTTTATAGTTACTCTAGGAAGATTTCTTTGTGTCTTATTAGTTTTTTTAACTGCACATCTAATTACGCATGGTGGTAGGGTAGGAATTGAAAACCTAGTGCCAAGACACTATGTTTCCCATTTTTCTCCCGATTTTGAAACACTGAATGGTGGAAATCAGGGTCGGCCTTTGTCTTGCTGGCAGGGGAAAATGAAAAGAATTCATTGTCTTCAATGGGGATCAAACCCACTTCCACCTCATTTAAAAACGCAGTCCTGCGCTACGACATTCTTAATGAATTGTGAATTTTGTTCTTCACTCCGTACACCAGAACTACGAACACGTTTAATAATATTTAAATTAACTATCAGTATAAATATTTAATAGATAAGTAAAACAAACGGGGTTTGATTTGTTGAAAGGTTACATACTTTTTAAAGGAATATTTCATAGAAGATTTTCTTAAATGTGGACAATGGGATCAGAAGCGACATGTTGAGATAATATGGAGATGAGGTTTGCTGTAATTGTTTAGGAAAGCAATAGCGGTTTCCCATTCTATTGTCGATATCTTTATATTTTTTCTCAATAAAAGTTGTGGATACAATGGCAATAATAAAGACCGAAATTTGCAAGTAAGTTCTTGGAGAGTCTAACATGGTATTCCGCATAGCAGGGGAGGCAGAGGGAACCTAGTGTTGAGATTCGCCTTTCCGCACTTTCCGCCGAATTTTTCGAAGCGTTGCATACTTTTGCCTAGTTGCCAGAGCGAAGAAATGAAAATAATAATAATTCCTGAGTGGGATCAAATCCACAACCGTCGCTTTAAAACTATAATGTTAGGCGAACCAACAAATCAGACACAAAATCCAACTTTTACAATAAATTTATTTACACTTGTTATATACACATATACTCTCGTAGTCACAATATTGAAATATGAATTGTAATGACAAGTTGTCTTGACAATATCTTAGAACGTAATGAACACGAGTGCCGTGTCGTTTGTGCTTATATTGGAAATCCACCGGAAAAGACGCAGCACACTACCGCCACTTAATCCAATCGAT
>JAATLQ010024202.1:0-28381 GCA_013421005.1 Heliconius erato x Heliconius himera
GCTGGTGTGGGACCTGCGCGCGCGCGCGCCGCGCCACAAGCTGCACGCGCACCACGCGCCCATCAAGTGCGTGGCGCTCTCGCCCAAGGAGGACTACTACGCCGTGGGCGCCGCCGACGGGGACATCAAGGTACGCGCACACAGCTTGTAAATGAGCAGCGTGGACGTGCACGAGGGCGGCGCGGCGTGCGTGGCGTGGGCGGGGCAGGCGGGCGCGCTGGAGTCGTGCGGGCGACGCGGCGACGTGCTGGTGTGGGACCTGGCCACGCTTTGCCTCTAATATATACTCTTTGTTGCATTTAATAGCAATGATTGATAAATAATCCAGAATATTGTTGGCAAAGGTGAAATTATCCCTTAATGAGATTTCTTCCAGTTAACCTGTAGGTGCGCCTGCCTTGAAGAGCAAGAGCAAATACGTTGAAATATATAAACAAAATAATATAGTAAAATATAATTCAATATTAATTATATTAGGTAATAGTATAAGAAGCGAATAATATTATTTATTAACGGTCTTCTTTTCAATAAAGTGTACTTTTAAGCGTTTCCTAAAAATTTTTTGTATATAATATGAATCTATTTCAGGTGTTCTCGTTAGCAACGCATCAGTTGTTGCACACGTTTGCGGGTGAACATGCGAGAAGCTCTTTCTTTAAACACATCGGGCAAGGAGTTACGCAAATTCACATAGGTATGATTTTTGTTTTTTTTTATTATAATTAACTAAAAATATGAATTGTTAAAAAAAAATAAGCATTCGCTAATAGTGTTAGAATAAATAAAAAAGCTAGATGGTATAATTAAAGTATAATTGTATAATGGTATAATTAATAATTAAGCTAAGTATAGCTCTTTTTAATTTATTCCAGCATTTAATTTAATGTAATTACATAAATTGTCAAATTAGATAAAAGATTATATAAAAGATAAGTGATAGAATGGTGAATTAGCGATATAGAGACAAAGTATTAAGTAAAATTTATTACAAAATTAAAACAATGTTATAAATACTGATATGTGTCCTCAACATGTAATTTATTATTACTTTATTCTTTAATTGCACTTTTTCATATAACAAAAACACAATAAGATTCAAAAAGGAATCTATAATATTCTTGGGAATATATTTTATTACGACCTTCCACATTGCTTATTGTTTGCCATTATAATCTCGAACGTTGCCGAGTAATTACCAAACATGTACATTCAATATATCACAGAATCAACATTCTTTCGATAAAATAAAGTTTAAAATATGTATCAAAATAAATATTGGGGCTTAATTAAAATATATATATTTCAGACGGTGCAGGGCGCCTGTTCTCGTGCGGCGCGGACGGCACCATGAAGGTGCGCAAGCTGCCGGAGCGCGACGCGCCCGTACACCACTACTCCACATAGTAAGTGTGATTTCCTAATTTACAGTGCGGTCGACGAGTCGTGGCCGCCATGTTGATGTCGAGTCTTCTGAACTGTTGCACATTGATCACTTAACACAACAAAATTATAAAAAATAAGAATAATTCTTAAACGAAATCTGCCCTACTAAGTTTGGGGGCCCACGACTCGTCGATAGTAATATGTGATTTTTGAAAAAACCAAACTAAAGCCGTAATAAATAAGTTTCCAAAGAGGCTCGCTCGGTTTTAAATCCCGCTACGTTCTAAGTATTTTTCTTTCCTAAGTGTGGAACGTTTAATTAAGTATTTTTCTTTTCTAAGTGTGGAATAACACTATAATAAAAAATATTAAAAATATTTATATAATTTTTGAACCACCAATCAATATAACACTAATCAATATAAACGTCGGGGCGTCATTAACCCCCTCCGTCTCCTTGCTTCTTTAGTTCTATATACACACTGCATTTTCTCTTTTATTAAGTTTTTCTAGTATTCTAGTCTTTTCATACCTATTCATATACTTTTACATAAACCTTACTAGTTTCTTAATAGACAGTAAATACAAACAATATTATCTAATATCTTTTTTGAAATAACTAATTTCTATAATAACTTTCTTTTCAGGTATAACGCAGAGTAGATAATAGTGGGCGAGGGCCGCCATTGTGATGTATTTATCCTTGTTGTTGTATGATATGATTATGTAGACTAGTCACTGAGTAGTGTGTTGTATTTAGCCTAATACAAATGTTTATGGATCTATAAGCGTTTATTATCATATGTTATCCTGCTGTTTTGTACCCTGCCCTTCATGTTGGTATTGTCATGCATACTTCTGTTTCTTCTTCTTTCTTCTATATTTCTACTTTTTTTTTTAATAAACGCTATATCCCGCCTAAAGCAGGGTAATACTAGGGAACCTAGTGAATTAAGACAGACAATTAATGTTCCTACCTTCCGCCCGATTTTCGAGACATTGCGTGTTGTGTGGCGGAACTCAACGCCATGCTTTGTCTCCATACTAGAACGAAGAAAATAAATTATCCCCTGGTGATAATCGAACCAACAACCAATGGCCTCACAATACTATATTTTGTTAGAATATTTTCATTATTAAATCGTTTTTTCTTTGTCTAACATTGAATTATTATTCTAAAAGCATGTATGACAATGTCAATATAAATAAAACCCACGAGCCGAGTAACAAAATTAAATAAACTTTATATTATATTTATTTATATTGTGTATAGTTTTTGTTTTATTATTGAAACATATCAAATATTTTGTGCCATTTTAATAATTGATCTTACTCGAAAGATATTTTTACAAATGTCCTAATAAGATTTAATTTAATTTAGGCATTTTGTGATTATTCTTTATAATTTATATATCTTGTCTCGTGTGGTACAAATAGCTTTATCTATGAACGGGCGGCGGCCTAAGAGAGGATTAGTTTATATGAGGTGTTTGAAGTGCAATAATACTTTTGCAATATCGACTAAAAATAATAATATTATATAATTGTTGTTGTTATAATGCCAGAAATTATATTATACATCAATATTAAAGAAAAATCATATTTTTCTTATTTCACTCGGTATGTGTAACGAATAATTCATGCGAATTTAAATAATAGTAAACAAATACATATGTAATTTTCAGATATAAGTAAATGTGATTGACTATTTTTGTATAATGAATGGTGTTCTGTGGTTATTATTTTTAGCCGATTTGTAATTCGATGTTTAACGCCTTTTATTCTATATATCTATATTAATAAGCTTTCAAGAGCACGTACTCCTCGTATGTTTATAACTTGTTGCATAAAAACGTATTTTTGGATTCACCGTATGTTTGTGTCGTGACTTGATGAGATAGACGTAGCTAGGAATGTCCTCTAGTATTGAATGTAACATGTTGTTTCCTCAAATATTATAATTCCAATATATATAATTATAAAACTATATGCAGCTTAAAGCGATTTTCTCTTTCAAGCTTTGTAAGAAGACTTAAAATGTTCATTAAACGATATACTGAAAGTCTATAAATATTATTTTCTTAGCTACGCCTATGCTTGATACGTGTAATGTTAAATATTTAACTATTTATATGTAATCATATTATTGATCGAACGTTTTAAAGACATTCGATCTATATATAATAAAAGTTTTGATCCCCCCTTAAATTCGCACATCCTATAACTTTAGGTGTAAGTGTTCTTATTACTGTCTTTAATGTAATGTGATACTTTCGAAATCACACGTCCAATTTGTTTTCTAAAAGCAATACATTTAAAATCATGTAAAAAGTAAGCAATAAAACGAATATATATATTGCACTCTGGTCATGGGCGTATCTAGACATATTCTCCAGGGTGTCCCCTAGCCTCCAGTGGTCGAAAAGAAAATATGAAATGAAAAGAAAAAGAACACGAAATCTAAATATTATATGTATACAGTTGTGTGTTTGTTAAGAAAAATAAAAATATAATTAATTAAAAAATGCCAAACTCTTGGTTTTTGCTAAATAATGAAAATTCTGAGATTGACACCACATTATTCTGGGGTGGGCATATCCCCATTCTTACGCCCATGGCTCTGGTTAACAGTATTATGAATCACATAATGAATGAACGTAAGCTGCGATATTATTTTTAAATCTAATTTACACATGCCATTTGGTATTTTATTCCAAAATTGTTTGAACTATTACTATTAAATGAATTATTTATCTATTATTTTATTAGTTCTAGATGAAATTTATTTCTTTAGATAAGTATATATATATTTTTTTCTTAAATAAAACTTCTGATTAATATTTGTGTACACGATAGGCTTAACTCAGCATTTTCTCTTTATTTATTAATAATGTTAATCCTTTATAATAGTATTATGGCGATTATTGTTATTACTTTGTGTCCCATGTTATTATGTTTTTAAAATAAAAAGTAATATTTTCAAATATAGAGCACGCGGTATCGTATCTTTTATAGAATATTTGAAATATATTATGTGTAATTTATGTCAATAATTTTCTGTTTCTAATAAAATTATTTATAATGCAATATGGGCAAATCAAATAACTTTAACTGTTTAGACTCTTCTGGGCTACTTTCATTGTTTTATTCAAGTTAACTACTTGTAACTTTCTAGGTTAATTTATTATTTATTCACCAAAGTTGTGTACTACGCGTACAGTTAAAAACTATACTTTGTTACCAAAATTTTAGATCATATCTGTTTTATGTTCGCACAAGAAACATACTATGTGTCCCATAAAAAAAATAAACATTTTTTGTTGTAGAACTCATTACAATTTATATGAAATTTAAAAAATATACATTAAAAAAAATTACATATACAATTGTTTTGATTAACAAGTCTTTGATTTGAATATATATCCTAAACAAGTCTTTCTAATTCTTTTAATAGCGAAATATTTGTTACTTTTTATAATTTTTTCAGCAACTCATAGGAGATTATTAATCTTAATAGAGAATACTTGTGTGAATTTGGATCGGCTTAAATACATTTTTTTGTGAAATAATGAAAAATAAATCAAAGACATCTATTATATGCAACAAGCCGTGATTTCACTATATAATATTATGTTCATAGATCAATTGAAATGAAATAAACGTTATAATAAGTATTTTAAATCGTATTCTGTAATAATTGTATCTGTTATAATTGAATTATGGACAATGTCATATTTAATGCTTATTTTGTTTTATTTATGAAAGAATGTTTAAAATAAAGGTTAATTTAAGCAATGTGTTTTATTTTTACTTTAATTGAAAGGTTTTTTAATGTTTGTGTTAGTAAATAACAACGTGGTGTAGTTAGTGTGAGTCTATGTTCAAATCCCATTATTGCGATTTTATATTACAACTGAATCAGCTTTACACGGTATCGCGCACACAGCAGCAAGCAGAGAGAACCTATCGTTAAAACATTGCACACAAGGCATTGTGATGTCTATAAAAAATTATAGCTATTTATATGTATAATTGGATACTTGGCAAGAAAAACAGCGTCCTTATATCGAGATGAACATAGAAATAAAATAGATTATCTTGAAGATATTTATTCAAATAAATTACATCGTGAAGCTACTCACTACAGGATAGATGGGGAAATACTGTAGTTAGTACATAAATAAACCTATTCACAAGCTTTGACTAGGCAAAGTAAGCTTTAAGCCAAAAGAAAAGCGTATAGAATTTGTACACACGTAACACCACATATGCATACATTTAACGTAAAATTATAAAACAGAAACCGAGTTTTTATTTAAGCATCTTATCAATTTCCGTCGCCTCAATTTCCAAGTATGTTGAAATAAAATCAATAGCTTGCTTATTATTAAAAGTTGGTTTTCCTTTTGGATTCTCCACAAAAAGTGTTGCAGTCTTTTTACCATTTTCAATATTAACAAACTTGCAGAATGGGCTGCTTTGGGCGCCAGCATCGGCAGGTTTTGTTGGTGAAACAATTACTGTTTTACCGTTTAACTCCCTCGTATTTCTGACAACGGCCCCATCACACCATAAAGTATAATTCATTCCATACAAACCAAATAAATTTTCCACTTCCTTATGCAGATGATCCAATTGTATAAATTTATTGTCTTTTCCTTGAAGTACAATATTTCCCTGATTTGAACTGACTCCGAAGCGCGGTTGTAATCCTTGTACAAGTACGTTAGCCCAAGGTAGGGTCGGCACCTCCACTTCTTTACGCCAAGTGATAACTAACTTCAACTGAGATCCTTTCAGTTCTTGAGTATCTTCAATAATAACTGGTTTTGACGCTTTAATTTCCTCGATATTTACTAGTGGAGCCTTTACCGTACTTTCGATTAAAGTACGATGAGATTGTATAATTCTCATAATATCACTTGTTTTTGAGACAGAGAAATAGACATCGACTTCATCCGTAGGTACCAAACGGGCTTTCTTTCGTAGTTTTTGAACTCTATTAATGATTTCCCTTGCAAATCCTTCGTCTAACATTTCTTGATCTGGAGTGACATTTAGTAAAATTAAAACATCATTGTCACTGTGGGCTTCATATTGATCATTTCCTGTAGCTTGGAATATAACTCTAACTTCTGATACATCTATACGCTGTCCTATGAGCTCAACAAAGCCATCAGCGACAAGTTTCTCACATTGTTCATTATTAAGGTTTTTAAGTGCTTGCGTAACAGCTTTAAAATCGCCTTTGAGGCGAGCCCCAAGAATTTTATGATCTGGTTCTGCCCTCAGTTTTATACCATATTTCTCCTTATCACTTGACAATTCAATCTTTTTTACGTTCATTTCCTCCAAGACATATGTGACTAAAGATTTAATATCATCAAGGTAGGTCTGGTCTTGATGTATGACTACCATTTCTGGAAGAGGATATTTGATAGGAATAGTTTTTCTATCTCTTAAAACCCTGCCTAGCTCGATGACTGATTGCATTCTTTGTACAGCCCTTTCGATGTTTGTATCTACTAAGTCCAACCGCGGCTCTGGTATCATATTAAAATGAACACTTTCCAGCGAACTTTCCGATAGAAGCCGTCGTAATGTTTTATACATTAGTTCAGTTAAAAATGGTGTAAATGGCGCCATTACTCGTACCATATCAAATAAGACGCCAAATAACGTGTCTAGTGCTACTTGGCAGTCAGTAACTCCGTTTTCACCCTTAAGTCTCTTCCTATTCATTCGTACGTACCAGTTTGTAAGGTGATCAATAAACTTTGTTAATCTTGGCACAACTGTGTATAATCTGTAAGCCGCCATTTCTTTCATAACAAAGCTAATCAATGATTGAGTAAAAGAAGTGATCCATTTATCCATTACATTTTCCCTGACAGCTTTATCATTATAAACATAGTCTACTTTATCTTCTTGAACAATTCTTTCAACATTTTGCATTAAAAATCTAAAGGCATTATACCATGGCAGGAAAACATCTTTAATAACATCTCTAACACCTTCTTCTTTGAATCGTAGATTTTCTGCTTTAACCACTGGTGAGTTAACAAGGTAGAGTCTTAAAGCATCAGCACCATACTTTGCAACAACATCCAAAGGATCTGGATAGTTTTTCTTTCTTTTGGACATTTTCTGTCCATCTGATGCCAGAATTAATCCATTTGCGATTAGATTTTTAAATGGTGGTTTATTAAACAATGCTGTAGATAAAACAATTAATGTGTAAAACCAACCTCTAGTCTGATCAATACCTTCAGCTACAAAATTTGCTGGGAATATTTCATCAAATTCTTTTTTATTTTCAAAGGGATAATGATTTTGAGCATAAGGCATAGATCCTGACTCAAACCAACAATCAAATACTTCTGGGACTCTTCGCAGTGGTGGATGCCCAGGCCTTGCAGAAGGAATTTCTAAATGATCAATATTTTCCCTGTGCAAATCTGTAATTTCTTTGCCGGTTAAAGAACTTAGTTCCGCAATACTTCCCACACAGACAACTTCCTGCTTATCACTGGAAACCCACAAAGGAATAGGCGTGCCCCAATATCTGTTTCTACTTATAGCCCAATCTCTGGCATCTTTTAACCAATTACCAAAACGTTTTTCTTTTACAGATTCTGGAACCCAGTAAGATGCTTCACTGGCTTTTAGCAGATCTTGACTCATTTGTTCCACTCTTACAAACCAAGATGGTACAGCTTTATATATAAGTGGGGTATCAGAGCGCCAACAGTATGGATAACTATGTTTTGTCTGTCCAGCTTGAATGAGCCTATTACAAGCTTTTAGATAAGCTATTATGTTTTTATCAGCTTCTTTAACATGTTGCCCGAGGAAATCTTTTACTGGATCAACAAATCTGCCACTTGCATCAACAGGACAAATAATTTCTTGATCTCTTGTAACAATTCCATTTGCTAAGGAAACTCTAAAGTCATCCTCTCCAAAATAAGGTGCCTGATGTACTATACCAGTACCTGAATCATCAGTTACATAACCATCAGTTAGCACCCGGAATGCATTAGGGCACTGCTCTACAAAATAGTTGAAAAGAGGTGTATATTTTAAGCCTTTTAATGTTTCTCCTAAAAACTTATCCACAATTTCAAAATCGTCTACATTTTTAAAGATTACTGGAAATCTGGCTTCTTGTAGAACATAACACACTCCTGTGGCTTTCTCTTTAACATTGACATAAGTAAGTTTTGGGTTCACACAGAGAGATAAATTGCTAGGAAGAGTCCAAGGTGTTGTAGTCCAAGCTAACAATGAGAAACCTTTTTCAGTGGGGAATGAGATAACAACAGCTGGATCTATTACATCTTTATAATTTTGCCCGGCTTCAAAGTTGGATAGTGGTGTTGAACATGTGGTTGAGTAAGGCATTACCTTAACACCTTGGTACACCAGACCTTTATTATAAAGCTCTTTAAATACCCACCAAACTGATTCCATGAATGAAGGGTACAAGGTTTTATAATCATTTTTAAAATCTGAAAAAATTGATACAAGAAAATATTTTACTTATATTAAATAAAATTATTATATTTCATTAAATAAACACATTAAATGTACAGAATATTACCTATCCATCTTCCAACTCTAGTAATTATAGTTTCCCACTCAGTGGCATATTTCATAACAATTTTACGGCATTCAGCATTGTATTTGTCAATGCCCATTCTTTCTACATCTTCTGGTCCTTTTATTCCTAAAGTTTTATCAATTTCAAATTCAACAGGTAATCCATGACAATCCCAACCAAATCTTCTGTCCACATGATATCCCTAAAATTGATTTAATTACAAATATAACAACATGTTTTCTAGACAGATTTATTGACTATAATAAAATCGTAGGTTTTTCACAATACTACATATTTTAAATGGAACTATATAACCAGATGTACAAATGTCATCTCAGTCTATCTTTTCACCATGAACTAAAAAGTGTTGAAATATTGGGTTTCAAAAATGTTTATTACTAATAATTCGCGATTAATCTGGTTAAATAATTTAAAAATTAAAATATTGTCTATAAATTAAAAGATATGCATTTAATGATAATTTAATTTGAAACATCAAGGTAAATAATTAAAATGAATTGTTTCATTGTTTGTACTACTTAACATTTATTTTTATAAATTTCACAGCTACTAAAAACCAAAGTATTATAAAATAAAAATAGTTAAAAATTTATCGAATGTTGTCTCTTACTCTTTGGTGGGCATATCGGGTGACAACATCTTTAATAGTTCCTGCAAGGATGTGCCCATAATGCGGTAAACCGGTTGCAAAAGGAGGTCCATCATAAAACGAATACCTGCAAAACAAATAATTATTTGTACTTTCTTTGATTTTTTTACATTCACTATACTGCATCGTCAAAGGTTAGAACACGTTACTTTGGTTTATTCTTAGACTGCTTGAGACAACTTTGAAATGCATCGATTTTTTTCCAAAACGCTAGGACATTTTCTTCTTCTTTGGAGAAATCAATGTGTTCAGGTACTCTATCCACTTTCTGCGACATGATGAAATATCGCTTTTAAAGCTTCCACGCAAGAAACCACGACATGCCACAACTTTTTTAAAATGACACTGACATTAATATGAAATGTCATAATACATAGCATAGAGTATTGGCATTGATCACTCCACTATAATTTATAAATATACATTTATTTAATGTCAATAACAAAAAAATGCTATGTATGATTTTTAAGATTTGATTTTTAGTTAATTTATGAATTGTTCGGGCAGGATCACGTCTCCCCTTGAGTGCTCTGTGCATGTGCTCCTAAGCTTGGCACCAGTGCTAACGCGTTTGTTTCGGTACTCTTACTCAGTCGGCGTACTCATAGAATCGTGGAGAACTTCGTATCCAACCGACTAACCACAAGCTAATAATAACTATCACGTCCTTGCCTTCTAAAATAATTTCCATTCTCTAAAGCAATCACGAATAGCTAGCTTCTGGTTTATCTGGAGAATCACTGATTGCACGTTGATGAGTGCCGAAATAAACTTCTGCCTTCTGTTGAGACATCCCTCGGGAAAAAATCTTTATGCGGTGTAAGAATTCTAACTTAATTCGAGAAAATTACGAGTTTGCGTGTTTACGATTAAGAAAACCCTAGTATAATATGTATACGAGTGTATGTATTATATAAATAATTTCTGGGCTAGTGCACCCCAGTATCAGATTGAACTATATGATCACATACAACGTTGAACCGTTCGAATAATTACGGAACCAATGATCTGGTAAAGGCTGAACAAATTGGCTTTGCGTAGAGACATTTCCCCGTTATGCGGTCTGTAGCGCATTTATTATACGGAGTGTAGTGGGAAATGGTTTGACCTTTTTCTAACTGCGCGGTACATGACAAGATAAATCTGGATACACGGTACTCTAATACTGTGTGATTTTAAAGAAATTTTCTTCCACGTTCCACACAACTGTAGAATTACCTACTTGTGTGATGGTCATTTCTAGATTGATACGACATTGGTACTTGTAAAAGTGCGTTTAAGCAACGCACCTGCAGCTCTTCTGGTGTTTACTAAGTCGTGGGCGGCGGTGATTACCTGCCTTTAGGTATACGTATATATATTATTTGTATGCTCATTTGAATTGTCTTTTCTATAAAAAAAATAAAACAACACATAATATTATGTAATAAAATTATATAATTATCTACACCGTACATTACTTTTATTTAGCGTCACGCTGTATTCCGTACACAGCAGGGTAGGCAGAGGAAACTTAATGTTAAAACATTCCGTTCCCCATTTTCAGCCGAATTCTGTAGGCATTGCGTGTTAAGTTGTGGACTTCAAGACCGTGTCTTGCCTCGATACCAGAGCGAAGAAAATGAAAATATTAAATATTTTATTTCGAGTGGAAATCGAGATCTACAGACTGTATCTGTCGCGTTTACAGTCACACCATCCAATAGGAATAAAACATATGTTATTGAATAGGTATTTTTAACAGGAACAACTTTTTTTATGACAGCTTTGTTCTCGCACTTATCCATTTAGAGAGAGATATGACACAATGTTTTTGAAAAAAATGTAATTAATATAACGTTTTTTATTGTGCTTACTACTTTTATTTTATGGTAATACTTTATTTCGCAAACTGTCTTGTCCTGAAGCCTGCGCCCGGGTACGGCATAAGATGAATCAGGAGTTAAATACCTGGTGCAATATTTTTAAATAATATTATAGTAGATGATCCGTAAGCACTGCCGCGGGTAGGCTATTCCTTCTTCAGAACACTATTTTGCTATCATTGTTCTGATAGTTGTTTCAGTGAACGGTTCAATAGCGAAATGCCTCGACCGACATCTTAAGAGGTTATCGCTTAGCTGTTGGATCAACAACCAGATGTAGAAAGCAGTTTTACTTAAGACGGCGCGTATTGTGAGGTTCCTCTCTCTGAAGTCCTAACGACCAATGGCTTGGACCCTTGTCCCACCTTAGGAAGAGTATTTTATATATTTAAATGTATTTTTTATAACAATTTATATTTAAAAATGTATAATTGAATAGTAATAGTACTCTTGTTTAACAATAGTACACATTCAGCTTCACGCTGTATCCCGCACACAGCAGGGTAGGCAGAAGGAACTTAGTGTTAAGACACACCCCACCCCACTTTCCGCCGAGTTCTGGAGGCTTTACGTGTTGAGTGGCGAAACTCAACGCCGTAGTACATACTCAGCGATTCAATTAATAATTACCATTATCAGCTATTTTTTTTTCACCCCAAGAAAATACTTCTTTTACCCTTAACAACAAGATAACGTGAAATTTATAATTATCTCTAAACAGACAAATGTAACAACAAAGTTGTCATAACAAAAGTTGTTCCTACTGAAATAACCTATCCAATGACATATATCTTATTACTATTGGAGGATGGTCCCAGGTTCCATACATTTTTTCACATTGTCTTTTAGTTACACAGATATTCATTACAATAACATTGTCTGTGTAATCTATAAATTATAATATTTTTATCTTGTTAGCATTCTGCATTCCGGTTTCTGACCTATATTTATTATTTGACACTTTTGACAGTCTTATCAAGCTGTCAAAAATTGAGAATTTAATTGAAAATAATCTTGAGGTATAACAATATTTTAGGCCCGCGGAAAAAATAATAATAGTGAACAATTAATATGAAAACTTTGTGAGAAAGTCATACATATTAAAAGAATCAGATAATGGAATGTAAATGGCTTAAAACTTCACCAAGGTATAATTCATATTTTAATCCCATGTTTTATACTTTCATGTTCTATATATAACATTATTATGTTTGTATTGTATAAATCTTAGAATGTTTTTAAGTAAAATATAATAATTATTAATATTTTTGTAACAGCTTAAAAAAGGGAATTGAATTAATTAACCAACTAGATGATACTAAGTTTGAACAATTTCTCAGACGGATAATCTTGAAAATGAAACAACAAGATATTGAAATATTCACAGAAGATGAAAAAAGCAAATTAGAAAAAATCTTTAGTATAAATGAAGAACAGTTGCTTTTCGCAATTAAAACTATTTTATATATATACAAAAGAATTCTCAAATTTATTTTTATGCCTGTTAATTTAAAGAATGATCTACAAAATGTGGGCATAGAAGAGGAAAAAGTAAGCTGCTTTATAAAAGTATGGTCAACCGAAACAAATTTTACTTTGCATAACTTGTCTTCTTTAACAAATGAAAAGTATGTAAACAATCCCAATATTAATTGGAAATTAAATACTGAATTGAGTTCAGAATATCATAAAAAAACAAAGATACCTAAAGCATACATAACTTTTTCTGGAAAAAATGATATTAGTGAAATGGAATTATCTCATCAAGAATTAAATTCAATATTTTTACAAATTGAAAGCATTCAAACTGAACTAGATAATTTATTGTAATATAAATATAATGTAAATGATGTGCCTTGTATGTTGATTAATTAAAATGTTTATTTTTTTATGTCTTTGTTTTTGTTCATAAATATAACTGAAAATAAGCAAGTTGCATACAAAATGCAGCTATAACAATGCCTGCATGCAAGGTTTTTCTGATTGCATTGACTTAGAAACTTGATTATTTTTGTGCTCCATAGGATTGTATATCTGAATATTTGATGTTAATTTTAGCTTGATACCTCTTTACCAGGGGTTCCCAACCTATTCGTGATCAACAACCACTTTTATATAATTCTTGGTAGCAGGGACCACTATGCATGCAGATATAATAAAAATTAACTGTGATAATCAAACGGAAACTTCGCCTCACCATCCTTAGTCATAAAATTAAAATTGTTCGCGGACCATATTTAGGCTTCTGCGGACCACTGGTGCCAGTGCTCTATACGATCTTGATATAAATGGTCTTGATAGACGATACAGTGCTCCTATAAGGTTTTATTTTTATATTTTCCTGATGAGAACTACAAAATAAGTTACTGCAGCTAAATTTAATGTATTTTTAAAATTCCTCTTATGTTTAATGTGAAATATTTTGCTATATATAAACAAACAAGATAAAGTTAAATCTCTCATCTAAAGTTACACTAAATATATAAATATAATTGACATTGAAAAATATTCCTTATCTTATTTTATTCAAGACTTTCTTTAATGCTATCAACATTCAATGTAGTAAAGTTCATGTATGTTAGAATTCTATTATAAATTATAAAAAACCTATATAGATACTATATAAAGTTCAATTTGTTATATTGAAATTCCATAGACATTTGAAATTCAAAGACTAATGTCATAGACACTGTCTACAAATACGTCAGAGGTTTTGGCAGCCCGTGGGTGAACTATTTTCTTCATTGTTGACCTTTCCTAAATCTTAGGTGTAATTAATTCATCACTATAAGTATTCTTGCTGTACCAATATTATCTAGCATATAATTAATTTAACTCGATCATGGACTCCGAAGACGACACAAAGGATGATGTGGACTCTGGTAATGAGTCAAGCGGAGACGACGTCGACTTTGTCATGGACGAGACTCACAGTACAAGGGAACGGCAAACAGAACTCGAAGAATATCCTTACGAAGTGTTATCAACAGAAGAAATTGTCCAGCACATGGTAGATTGCATCAAAGATGTTAATACAGTAGTTGAGGTCAGTATGTTAGTAGTAAACAATGGATATGTTGAATGAGGTTACTCGTACACTGGCTTGCTTCATCACTATTTCGATTTACGACTTTCATGGATCTATTTAATTTTTTTATAGTGTTTTTAAATCAGTAATATTTAAAAGCGTTTAAATGTCTTACGAAAATTATAAAGTTAAACGTTTAAATTTAAATTATCGTCATATAGGTCATATTGGATATATTTAAAAATACATTGATCAAATTGTCAATATAAGATTCATATTATACTATCGATGTAACAATGTATACAAATGAAAAGTGCTTTAATTTTATGCGGTTTGTTGGAATGCATTGGATGGTTTTTAGATCTCATAATGCTATAATAAATTTAAGTTTTTGTTATTTCGAATGTAACGCTTATTAGAAAAATAATTAATTTATAAGACAATTTAGAATATTTGCTGCAACTATATTCATGATAATAATTTGACAGATTATTAATATTATAGTTTAATTTTACCAATAAGTTTAACCAATAATCTTTAAACCCTTTGAACTTATTGTGTTGACAACGACTAGTGATTAAACTACTAAACATTATATCTATGTTTTATGTATATAGCTTTCTAATATAGGTATATTTTCTTTCAGTTTTACCCTATGCATATGATATTCCACACACAGCAGTGTATAGGACATAGAACACCTAGTGTTTAGATACTTGGTTCCCCACTTCCTGTCCAATTTTTGAGACTTTGAATGTTAAGTGGTGTGCTCAATGCTGCACTATTTGTCTCTTGAGTAAATGAAATATTTTTTTTTCTCTGCGAGGGAATCAAACAATTGCTTTTGCAGGCAAACACTGTGTTACTTCACCGCAGCCTCACATATATATTGATGTGTATCAAATACATTTCAGATTCCAGCCACAACAACCCGTATACTGCTTAATCATTTTAAATGGGACAAGGAAAAGCTTATGGAAAGATTTTATGACGGTGATCAGGATCAATTGTTTGCTGAGGCTAGAGTTATAAATCCAATTAAAAAACCTGTCATACAAAAACCAAAGGTATAATATTGTTTATATATATTCTTACAAAAATGTTACATAAGTAATAAAATTAAGTGTATATTTCTAGAAAATGATTATTTTTTAAAAAAACTGTCCAGAGTCTGTGACCATTAAACCATAATATGTTCTTTTTAAACTACATCAAAATTCTTATGGGTGTGTCACAAATTACAACTATTTTTGGAAATAACCATTGTGAGTCCTTTAGAGTTTAAAAATAGTATTTTTAAAATAAAAACACTTTAAAAATGTAAAGAAATACATCACTAGCATATTATATATACTGTCAAAAATAACTTTTACCAATATATTTTATGCAATTTTACACTCTATCATCTCATTGTAGTTAGATTGAAAGTTTAATTTATTTTCATTTATATTAAATTATTACAACACTCTTTTTCCTACCTACCAATGACAGGACAATGGGTCCCATTGTGCCTCTATTTTTGTTTGATTCATTGTTTTATTAATAATATAATGAAATTAAATATTTCAGCTGCCTAGGCGGATATCAACATCAGGGACAGAAGAATGTGAAATATGTTTTTCCATTCACCCATCATCGGTAAGTTATCTGGACTACTTTCGTTATCTAATAATGTTATACTTTTAAAGATTATCTTTTTTGTATTACATACTAAAGATTCAGCAAATTTATTACAACAGCTATTTTACAGCAATTCAGTCAAGCATGATACTTACTATTGATATAGCTTTTTTTTATTTATAAACCGAATGAAATAAAACAAACACTAAATATTAAGAGAAGTTCACCAAAATACAATAAAGAAAACTGCAATAAAATAGTTTGACCTGTTTTTGAGATTAGCATGCACAGAAAACCAAAATTCCAAAACAAAAATTAATAAATCATTGTTGTGGGTTCTATTTCATAGTTAAATGGCCAACCCCCTCCCCCATTACATTTTTCCCAATTGTATAAGATATTCTACCTCACAACTATTGTGCTTAATGTCAGATGATGTAGATAAAAACTAGTTATCTATTGTATTAAAATTCCTTCTGTTTTTTTTTGTAATTTACTTTCAAAATGGAGAATATAGTAACAACATTTAGTGTCGTTGTCATCATTGGAGATGGTGTAAAACAAGTACAGTCTCTCATTATTCTTCATATTTGCAGATGATGACTGGCCTTGAATGTGGTCACAGATTTTGTACTCAATGTTGGTGTGAATATTTAACAACAAAAATCATGGAAGAAGGCCTTGTGAGTATATTATAAATTTTATTATGTTGTGAAGTTGATGATATTGGATCTTATTTAAGATTTAGTTCATAATTTAAAAGTTACTAGATTACAAAGACAAATATTGCAGGCTCGATTCCTAAATATTACATAATGTAGTTTTGGAAGAGGGAAACGGGGGTCTTGCACAATACTACAATGCTTTATACAACGACAACGACAACGAGTACTGTGTCATTTTTCAAAAATCTTGCGCTATGTACAGTACTGTTTACAAATCATGGCTACCCTGAAATTAGACATTATTCAGATTCATTTCAGATTAATTAGACATTATTCAGATCATTTATAATCTTTTGTGTGTTACAGTCGGGAAGAAAATAATCAAAATATTATATTTATATTTATTATTATTATGTATTGTTTATATATATATTGTGTACTAACAAAAGATTTGATGGACTTTAAAAATATCTAACCTAACCTGCACTTAAAAACTGCCAAGTATGTGGCTGCGGTAGCGTTAGTAAATTAATATATGTACCAAACAATCTTAAATCAAATCTGCACAGCCATCTACAGCTAACTTCAGGGCGGCCACGACTCATCCACCGTACTGTAATATAGTATAAGTATAACAAGTCCAATATGTGAACAGGGTCAGACAATAGCGTGCGCGGCGCACGCGTGCGAGATACTGGTGGACGACGCGACCGTCATGCGGCTGGTGCGCGACCCGCGCGTCAAACTCAAATACCAACATATTATAACTAATAGTTTTGTCGAGGTTTGTATTGGGATTGTTATATTTAAGATGTTTCTTTTCAAACATTTGTAACTGTTGTGACTCATTGGGAAATATCTGACTGTAAATGCCATGATTTTGGACTTGAGTCCCACTTGGGGGTATGATATTTCCAATTGGTTTCGTTGCATCGCTCTGTTAGATAAACGGTGATGTTGAGTTCCGCTATTGACGCGATGAAAATTCGATGGCGTATAGTGAAAAAGTATTAATAATTGGTTACCTTAGATTATTCTGATATATGCGGTGGCAGGGTAGGCAGGCCCTATATATAATAAAAAATTAAATTAGCTTCACGCTGTATCCCGCACACAGCAGGGTAGGCAGAGGGAACCTGGTGTTAAGACACTCCGTTCCCCACTTTGTGCCGAATTCTGGAGGCATTGCGTGTTGAGTGGCAGAACTCAACGCCGTGCTTAACCTCGACACCAGAGCGAAGAAATGGAAATATAAATTTAAGTAAATATTTCATCTCCTCGAGTGGGATTCGAACCCACAACCAGTCGGTTTTGCAGTCACACCTCGTGCCACTGCGCCACGACCGGCCTCATAAATATGTAGCTAATAAATAAGTAAATAAATGTTTGTAATGTTTCAGTGCAATCGGCTGCTCCGCTGGTGTCCGTCGCCGGACTGCAGTAACGCCATCAAGGTGGCGTACGTGGAGTCGGCGCCCGTCACGTGCCGCTGCACGCATACGTTCTGCTTCGCGTGCGGCGAGAACTGGCACGATCCTGTACGGTGTTGTTTGCTTAAGAAGTGGATTAAGGTGAGTTGGTTTTTTTTTGCTTAATTTAGCTTTGTAGTGTTAAACTCTTTGGAGTTGTGATAGTATTGTTACAGTAATATTTATATATTTAATAGATTTTATAGTTAAATGAAGTGTGAAGGTTAACTCTGTTAACACTATTATAACCATATTCGTTATGATGCAAGCTCAAATTTAATATAGTAAAGAATCTACTGCCTCTGTCTAACATGCCTAAAAATAATAAAATATAACATAACATTCTGCACAGAAATGCGACGACGACTCAGAAACATCCAACTGGATAGCGGCCAACACTAAAGAGTGCCCCAAGTGTAACGTGACGATAGAGAAAGACGGCGGTTGCAACCACATGGTGTGCAAGAACCAGAACTGCAAGGCGGACTTCTGTTGGGTGTGCCTCGGGCCATGGGAGCCGCACGGCAGCAGCTGGTATAACTGTAACAGGTAGGAGATGGGCCATCAATATCAAGAACAGTGTGTGATGTGCAAATTTTTTTTTCTCACGCAATATCATTAAATCCATACGAGTTTATAATTTAAGTATTGATGAACAGCGTTTATAAGTTTACCTGTTAGTATTGTTATATACAATAACTTTAGTTTTAATTTGTATATTGTCTAACTTTAAATAACATCAACGTTTGTATTACAGATACGACGTAGACGAAGCTAAAGCGGCCCGAGACGCCCAAGAGCGTTCTCGAGCAGCACTTCAACGTTATCTATTTTACTGCAACCGTTATATGAATCATATGCAGTCTTTACGCTTTGAATCCAAATTGTATGCGTCCGTCAAGGAGAAGATGGAAGAGATGCAACAGCATAATATGAGTTGGATTGAGGTTAGTTTCTTTTAGTTCCGCAGCTATAGTTCTTTCATATTTTTGTCTTTGTATATGTCTTGTATGAAGTGGGATAGGTCTTCTATTGTAATTTTTTTATGAATTATTTAGTTATATAAATGAGACCAGTAAAAGGCAAAGGGGCGTAGGATCACCTGATGGTAAGTGATCACCACCGATCACGACTACCACACACACAACACCAGAGAAGCTACAGTTGCGTTGCCGACTTTGGGAGTGCAGATAGATGTGCTTTTTGAAGGTACCTATGAAGTTTCGAACTTTGTAACACTGCCGCAGATAGGCCATTCCACAGTTACGTAGCGCGTGGAAGGAAGCTTCTACGAAACCGCCCAGTAGAGGAGTGCCAAATATCCAGATGATGAAAAGGATGTTTGAGTTAGTGACGTGTTGTGTGGTTGGAAAATTCAGCGGCAGGTACCAGGTCAAACTGTTCCCCAGAACACTCCCCATGGCAAATGCGGTAGATAACGCACAGCAGGAGATGTATCTATATAAAGCCAAAGTATCAAGTCATTCACAACGTTTCGAACGGCTTTATGTTGTATGCGATCAATTGGTTCAAGCTGATGAGAATAGGACCAATGGGTTTTTTGTCGTGAAGTATTGTCTCCCTCTGACGATGGCCACCAGTTTCTTTGAGGGCAACTTGACCTTGTTTTCCAGATGATCACGATACTGGCAGTCATTCAAAACGCTAGACCCCAATGTCCTGATACTAACGCGACTTTAAAAGGAATGTTCTCGAAAAACTGGTGACACGTCATAGGGTTTTCTTAGTGGTTAACACGCGAACTTGTATCTTTTGGGGGTTAAATTGAACCAAGTTCCAAAGAATCATTCCTGATAATTGCCTCAACAGTAGACCAGTTTATTTCGGCACTGGTCGACGTTTTCCAGAAAAAGACATGCAGGGCCGGAGTATACATCGTCCACTTCGTTATCATCTTCATCACGTTATCCTTGTGTTATCATCTGCACAGCAATGTACGTTAGGATACTTAACATGTCAATAATATTCAGAAGAAAAATGATAGAGAACAGCACGCAGATTTGAGGGATGCCAGCGATCACGGGCATGTATTCGAAGCAGAACCCATCAACAGTGACCTTCATGCTTTGCGCCCAGTGAAAAAGCTGACGATCCACTTCCGTAAAGTCTGGGACTACGCCGACTGAGTACGAGTGCCAAAACGAACGCGGCATGTCGGCTCATTGGCACATGATGATGAGCCTTCTGTTAAATCACTATATTTCTTATTTTTTGATAATCAGCATCATCAGCAACAGGTGATGCAATACCAGGAATCAGGTATTCTACTTCACATTATGAAACAATAAGAAATAGAATGTTACAATAGCATGATCAAACTTTTGTAGTTCATATATAGGTGTACAACGATAGACAACAACAGTGCGAAGAACACAATCCTACCACAATACAGTAAAATTAGTATGGAAGTTAGTGTGTGGTTCTGTTAGTCTCCTTCAAAATAGTAACGTTGTTACAATATAACCTAAATATTGGTATTAGGTTCGGATTTGTATGTAACAATAACCAAATAGATAAATATAAACAAATATAATAGAGAATATTGACTAAAGCTACTAGTATTGACTTTGTTCGTTCACTGACGTGACTTGGCAATACTTTATATGAGTATAAATAACGTGTGTCAGTAGTGGGAGTACGCACACTTCTCGGTAAGGTCTCGAGTATTTCGGGTTTTGCATACTGATCACTGCGAATGTATAACACAGCCACACCAAACATTCCATCAGTTGACCATTTAGCGTCTAATATATTCAATCAAAACAGATAAGACTATTGGAACTTAAGAAAACAGTGAAATAATCCACAATCTCTTACAGGTCCAATTCCTAAAAAAAGCAGTGGACATCCTCTGCCAGTGCCGGCAGACCCTCATGTATACATACGTGTTCGCGTACTACCTGCGCAAGAACAACCAGTCCGTGATCTTCGAGGACAACCAGCGCGACTTAGAGTCCGCCACCGAGACCCTCTCGGAGTACCTCGAGAGGGACATCACTAGTGAGAACCTGGCGGATATCAAGCAGAAAGTACAGGATAAGTACAGGTTAGTTTTGTTTTTTTTTTAAATTCACGCTGTATTTCGCCTACACCTCTTTATAGAGGTATTATTACTACTTTATAGTAGTATTACTTTATAGTAGTTAGTCTTGTTACAAAAGCAATTTTTATATTTCATCTGTTTACCACCTATTAAATTTCATCTGAGATTATGTATTGTGATGTTGTTGAAATCGGGTAATGTTTGAGTATGTTGATTTATTTAGACTTTCAAACTTCTTTGCAAATTTTTTTTAAATGATTTTATATTTGTCTAGAAAAAAATCAAAAATAAAGTAACCAATTACATTAAATTAAAATAAATTAATTAACGCAAATTATATTTTGCAGATATTGCGACAGCAGGCGCAAAGTCCTCCTGGAGCACGTGCACGAAGGCTACGAAAAAGATGGCTGGGATTACACAGAGTAATTATCAATTCAAAATGCTCAGCTTTACAGTTTTATTTGCAAATACTTAAAAGTTAAAAATAACTGTGGTATACATTATACATATTTAAGTACAATTTAAGACATAAGTGAGACTTCTAATGTACTAAATATTTCCAAAACCTGCTTGACTCTTAAAATTTTTTTATAGTTTTTTTAGCTTCACGCCGTATTCCGCGTATAGCAGGATAAGCAGAGGGAACGTAATGTTAAGACACTCCGTTTCCCACACATCGCCCAATTTTCAAGACGTTGCGTGTTGAGTGGCGGAAATCAATGACTTATTTACAGGGGGAGGAAATTAAAGTAATTCATTCCCTCGAGGGAGAGTCAAACCCACAACCGTCACGTTTACAGTCAGATACTGTACTGCTGTGCCATGACGACCTCTGCCTTCTATTCTGTATTATATATAATTTTTATATAAATTAACTTTCAGGACAATAATGGGGCTATGAGATAACGAAATTTTTCGCGGTTCTACATGCTGTATTCTCCCTACTTCTAAAGTGAATTTTCTCAATATTTTATGAATATTTTTTTCACCTCTTTTCCTTTCCCTTCCCACAATAATCTTTTAAATCTGCTTAAATTGTGCCTCAAGCGTGATCATATATATTAAAATATGGTAAAATCAAAGTTAATAATTTAATTATTTGCAAATAAAATGGTTTAATATCTATGTATAATAACATCGTCAAATCAAATCTGTTATTAACTGATGAGACTTGTATGGCAGAGTTCGCTCATCGTGGTTCATGTAAAAATTTTATTATCGACTTTATTTGCTAGGATTTATGAGATATACATATATTATATATAAAAAATATTTAATAAAATAATATTTTAAAAATAATTATGCTACGTATCAAAACAATGTTGTAGTTTATTTTTATGAATCATATATAAGTAATAAAAATTACAATCACAAAATTACTGACATTATTCTGACTCTCTTATAGTAACTAATTTACAAATGGATAAAAAATTGCATAACTGTTATATATCTATATATATTGTTGAAAATATATACATATAAAGACAATCTGGCACTATCAGAGAGCATGAAGTTTAAAAACTCTTAAAATTAAAAATAGTGCGTTTACTTTGATAATATATATTTTTTGGTTTTGTCATAGTTTCTATTTCATACATATTTCATAGCAATCTGCCATTAACAGTAGATGGAAGATCTCATAATAATAGTGTACAATAAATGTATATCAATCAATATTTTTGGTACTTGGTTATTTTAGTTATCATAAATGTAAAAAATCGTTTGTTGTCTATTCCATGTTTCACAAATAATGAATTGTAAGGGGAATACCTGGTGTTGCGTAAAATATTTTAAAATTATACAAAAATAATCTTAAAATATACAAAAATAATTTTATATTAATACTTATGTATTATATTTTGAAATATGAAATCGTAAGCCGCTCCTTATTCCCTGTCACACATCCTCGATCCTCACCCCCTCACCCCCATCGCCCTTAACGTGGATGTGTCCCAGTATTACTATTGAAAATAAAAAAAACAGGTAATTTTCTCTAAAAATACATGGAATAGTCAATGAGGAAAATGTGTAATATGTTTGGTAATTATGTTAAGTAAATTGCTTTATGCCATGACAGACTAAAGCACGCGAGGCGTACTGTTTGATTCATTTTAGAACTTTAAGAACTAACTTTTATTCATTCTTGTTTCGAAATAGTACTAATTTTTCAATATAAATACCTATTTTATAAGAAAATCAAAAATAATAACTTAGATTTTTTAGTAATTGTTAAAATAATTATCAGATCTCTCATTAATTTAGAACTCATTTCATTTCAATTTTTTGTATTGTAATTTAATCGTTTTGTAATTTATGCGGTCTTGTCAAGCAAATGATTATATTGTGTATCTGAAATGATAGTTGGTGTACTGTAAATTATAATTTTAACGCACACGACTGGTTTAGTGTAGAAATTACTAGAACTTTAGTATAGGTCTTGAATGTCATTTATGCGTTAAATTCAGATTTTGAAATATAATATTTGATTTTTAATTCATAATATTTGATGCTTATTATTCTCAAAATGAGAATATTTAAAATTCAAAAGTATAAATTTGACGTTCAAAACCTATACATACAAAAAAACACCATTATATATAGTTATTGGGTACATTATTATATTATATTTGCAAATATATTTTATCTATATACCTACATTTTATACCTGCGTCGTGTTCTTTAAAAGTATAAAGTTGTCTATGGTTTGGAAACTTCTGTAATGTTATATCCTTGACGAGACTCATAGTACGTAGTATTCGTCTTCTGAAGGCAGATTCACATTTATTATATTATATATATATTTCGGTACTAGAAATTACAATGTTTATAAAATGGTTTTTATTGCTTAGACAGTGGACATGGTAGACTTTTGAAGATAAAAGCTAAATATTTAAAATGGCTCCCTTACATCGAAGACGAATATTATAGTGAAGAGTATTTAATTTTGGTATTTGTATTTCAGCGACCTCACTTTGCAGTAGTGTAACTATATGTATAGTCATAACGACGTTGGCTTGATTCGCTTACTGATTTTTAATAAAACTAAATCTTTGATCAAATAGTGGCACAATACAATTAATATGTAATATCGGTTAAGAGATAACAAAAAGAATATTTTTTACCAAAAAAAAAACCTATTTTTGTTATTAGAATACTTACTGTTTATCAACTAAACGTTAAGAAGAAATCTCGAACTAGAGATATAGTGTGTTTTTATTCTGTGATCGAGTTTTTTTGACGCCTCGAAGGCCGATACTTTTAATGGATAGCTATATTTCCGTCGTGAATGAAGCGCTGGTTTATTATTATATAATATGTTAATTTTAAAAATAACTTTACAAATAATTGCAAATGACTTCTCGTACTGGAAATTATTAATAAATATAAAATAGCTCCTGTAAAGATTCACGCAAAAGTTTTCTAAATTAAAAATCGCCGATTTTCGCTTAACAGTATAATATTTAGCTCTACATATCTGCGTTGGATTGTGTAACTGTGTAGATATACAGAAAATTAAAAAAAAATTGCACTGCCTTCGTTCGGTGAAGTCGTAGTATAGTTGCCGGTTCGAGTCGTGAGTAGAGTTGCTACAGTGGAGATAGTATCGTGTTTAGTGGGTCAGTCGTAGGTAGTCTAAATAATAATAAAGAATATTTTGGATTATAGTGAAATGTTGCTTGACTCTTGTCTCACGGCTTGTACCGGTTTTGATAAAGCTTGGTCGTTCACATAGTGAGCGTCGTAGGGACGTCCGCCACTGACCCAGCGGGCCTGTGCGTCGGACGGACACACATACTTGTACATATATAGATGCTGTATAAATATTTATATTGATAACGTATCCACGATAGTATATATTGATGGGCATCTTGTATGTGTGTATGGACACGTTTGTCTTAACTGTAAGACGGAAATAAAAATAGTAACATCGACAACTGTTTATTTTTTTTTTATACCTTTCCATAATAAATCCATTATTTTTTGTAATTCCTACTTGTATAAGATATTGACATTTAAAAATAAATAATTGAGAATGATGATTATTAGATGAGGTTCAACTAAAGATATGGGACGTATCTAGAAGTATCTTTACCTTTTTATTAGTAAAATTTGTAAGGTGGCCAGATTTTCTAATATTTATAATTTTTTTCTTCGTTTGTAGAGTCGATTTATAACGATTGATTCCTTTGCATATAAAGTTAACATGAGTGCATGTGAAAAAGCTTTAAATATATGTTCATTCTAGAAATGCAAAAGAAATTGTTTAAGAAATATAAGACGTACAGATTAACCTTGTTAAGTCCATCGTAGCACAGTGGAACAGCCTATATAGTATATAAAAGGCGACGCTTGTGTATTTCATTACCCACTCGGCCGAATGAATCAAACAAAATTAAACTAAATCAATTTCATGCTGTAACCCGCACGCAGCAGGGTAGGCAGAGGGAATCTAGTGTTAAGACGCTCCGTTCCCCACTTTTCGCCAAATTCTGGAGGCATTGCGTGTTAAGTGGCGGCCGACTCAACCCCGCATTATTAATTTATTTATTTAGAATAATCATTTTTCCGGTTTGATCATAAAAAGTACGGTGTTGTTCTACCACTCTATGCGCAATACTCGAAAGATAAAGCGTGAAGTCTGAAAAAAAAACTCCATAAAAACATAGTTGCCATGCTTGTATTAATTAAAGTTTTCCACACAGGGATGCGCTGGCGCCTTCTCCCACGAGACCTAGTAAAGCTTAACGAACTATAAAATTGAAAAATAAATGGTTCGTAATTATTTTTATTTAATTGGCTTTATTTGTTTTTAATTGATTGTTAAATTTTATAAAAAAAATACCATGTAAAATCTAATGGACGTAAAATTGTGTTGATCGTTCCGTCTGTTGTTTAATAATTTGTAATATTTTAGAATAAATATATTTTTTTAATTGGATAAATATATATAGATTATTAATAAAAATCAATCAAGTAAATAAAGACTAAAATATTATCTTTGTAATCAGTCAACACCAAGCCTAATATAACTTACTGAAGAAATAACGCAAAACCTTACGTTAATTCGTATTCATTCCCTTGTATATAATTCTAAAATTGTTGTTATTTAATTATATATATATAAAAAAATATTTTTTAAAAAATAATACTTGAAATATTTAAATTTTACTATATTAAACGTGTGAATGAAGGTGTGTAGAATAAACATGCACAATAATATGTAGATCCTAATATATTTTTTAATTTTTATTCTTCTTTTCTTATATTATAATCATTCATTGTCTACAATGTATTATTTGTTGTATTCTATTATAAAATAAATAACTATATAAAACCAATTCAATAGGTTTTACGTTATTTCATAAAGATGTTATATTTTAATATTATTTTAACACTATCCAGATAATATAGAAACTTTGAAATCATAAATAAAATCTAAATAAAACATTTTTTTTTATTGTAGATATTTTAGTTGTATACATATTATTTTATACATATTATTTTAGTTTGTGGCAGATACGTGTATTATTGTTTTTATGGATATACCCATTTATAACATTATTTTCTCCCTAACTCTACTCTACCTATGTAGAGAAAACTTATTGAAAAATCATTCTGTTCTCCACTTTTCGCTTTTTAAGACAACGTGTGCTCACGTAACGTAACGTAGAGTAATTCACCAAGCAGGTTTGGAATATTTTTTAGAAAACATATAATTTTTTTTTTAAACTTAGCGGGATCAACCCGCGCCTCTTTGGAAACCGTCCAATTATCCGCGCCTCTTTAGACGGTAAACAAAGAGGCGCGAGTTCAAAACCCGCTAAGTTTAATTTTTTTTATATGTTTTCTAAAAGGTATTTTTCTTTCCTAAATGTGGAATAAAATTAAGAAAAAAAGTAAAAAATTGGACCAACAACCAATACCAAACTAGTCCCACTTGAGTAGAAAGAGATAAAGTACGCAGCGTGTTGAATATTACAGTCACGTCAATAAAGGACCTGATTCAACGGGGTAAAAGATTTTATTGCCCGAAAAGGAATTTTCATTGAAACAAACCAATAAAGCAGTCAAGTTCTATATTTATCGTTTACTTAATTTATTTTGTACAAACTTCAACAATATATATAATAAATACTCAATTAAATCTCTATCATTCAGCAAACTGAACTCACTTTTTGTCATAAGTTTAGTCAAAGAAAATAATACAATGATATAATAACTTATTGTCTAAACTTAATTAAACACAACTTTTTTGTGCCAATATGTCTAATAGTAGATAAAATATTTGGTTTCACCAAAACAATAACTTTTATAATCCGTAAATCAACAAAATATCGTATTTATACGAGCGTCACGGAGCGGTCCAAACTCTGACTTATACTTACTACGTAGCCAGCTCGCCATGTCAACTGTTCAGTCATTTATTTACCTAAGAATTCACCTCTACTCTACATTGATATTTTATTATTTCTTTTTAAAGTAACTCGTAGGTTCCTACGCTAAACAAGCGGTTATTATTCATTGTGTGTTACTACGGGTGTTCCTGAACAGATCTTTGTCTCATAGTCGATTTTTTTTAAAAAGATTAAATTACTTTTGTTGTTTTCTCCATATATTTAGCTGGAGAGTTAGGAGTCTTTCATTTGAAACAGATTGAAATAAATGGATGAACCGTTTTCCTTGGCGCTATGCTCCCGTCAGCTTGAACACGACCACCGGCACCGGTCCGTGGTACTTCGTACGTACAGGACTGTGGGGAAGCGCGGCAAATGAGTCGGCGACGGGGAATTCCGCCGGCTCGTTCGCGGCGTTCCGGCAACTCTTTATAAAAAGATCTAAGTATTTATTATCTGTAATCGTAATTATTATTGCAAAATAGGTGCAAAACGTCAAGCGTCTCATCTTAGTTTACAATACACCGACTCTTAAAATTTTGCAACGTTTACATTGTCTCGCATTTTCAAAAATTTTCACATTTTATAAAAAGGAATTGGAAAACAACCGACACAC
>JAATLQ010024202.1:30856-109910 GCA_013421005.1 Heliconius erato x Heliconius himera
ACCTCGTCGGGCCGCCCCACCTCCACCGGCTCGTCGATGGGGTTGCCTTTCCGTGCGAAGAAGTCCTTCGTCAGCGCGTCGAGGATGTCCACGCAGAACATCATGTCGCCTCGACAGATGGGTATGTCCATGGATATAATTTTGTATTTGTTGGGCTTGTGAATCTGCAGCGGAGGTTCGAGCACGTCCAAGAAATCAGATAGCTGGTCGTATCTGATGTACTGTGTACCTTCTGGATCAAACCGCTGCCAAATTTCATAATACATATCGTAGTCGTCGTCAGTGAGACCTTCTTGTACATCTTCTGTTGCCTAAAAAGAAATTATTATTTGTTATAAGTTTTGTATCTTCTATTTTTTGTGCCTGAATACTTATTTATTTTACTGTAAAATAAACTAACTTACCTGAGAATAATTCTCAAGGATGACAGCGATGTACATGTTGATGACGATAAGAAATGAGATGACCAGGTAGGAGAGTAAGTACGTGATGCCGATGGTAGCGGACCCACAGTTGCCCGGGTATCCCCGTTCGTTGTCTGGCAAATCGCATTCTTCCTCATTTATGATGCCGTCTAATACTCCATCCCATCCGGCCGATGTGGACATCTAACAATTAATAAGAATGTTATGTTATTCTATTATATAAACATGTGTATATTATATTTGATTTATTATTTTAGTATAACTTGCACTTTACATATAGGTCTCATTATAAAAAAATTCAAATATATCACTTTACCTGAAATAGCAGAATCATGCTCTGCACGAATGTCTTAAAATTATACACGTCGTCGAGTCCACCTTTATCTTTCACGTGCATGAAGAACGACATTCCAAAAATTGCGAAGATAAACATCACAAGGAACAACAGTAAGCATATGTTAAAGAGAGCTGGCAGTGACATGGCCAAAGCGAAAAGTAATGTTCTGATGCCTTTAGCACCTTTAACAAGTCGCAGTACTCTACCGACTTTAGCTACTCTGACTACCCTGAGTAGAGTCGGAGATACAAAATATTTTTCTATAATATCACTCAATACCAAACCTAAAACAAATAGAATTTATATTAAAATGTATAGTAAGTAATAATTAAAAGATTTTAACATAAAATCTGTTATACTTACTAAGTATAGAAAACATGACAACCACAAAATCAAATAGATTCCACGGCTCCACAAAATAATGATATCTTAAGGCAAAAATTTTTAATAGGCACTCTGAACTAAATATTACGATGAATATCATATTAAGGTAGTCCAGCACGGCGCTGAACGTTTCTGATTGTTGATAATGGTCGAGAGTCATCGTCAACATGTTAAACCCAATAAATAACATGATAATCATGTCGAATTTCTTATCAGTCACTATTTCAAACACGATTGCTTGCGGTCGCCACTGTAACAATAATATAATAATAATAAAAACACGTTTTCCTTGCTCTAGGTGTGGTGTTCCTATGAAACAGAAACGTACCCTTGGTCTCGGAATCGCTTTTAAAGGTTTCTTGGATCCCATTTTCTTCATGGCGTTGTAATATTTCTTTTGATCTTCAGTCATGAACATTTCAAGACTTCCACCTGCTTTCTTCTTTTGTTCGTTAAAGTTATCGATAATCACACCAATGAATAGATTGAGTGTGAAAAATGATCCAAAGATTATGAAGAATACGAAGTATAGATACATATATATGTTAGTCTCTCGAATGGGCTGACGACCAACCTTTAAACATGAGAAAATGTTATAAGTTACAAACTTAAATTATTAATCTATAACATAGAATAAGGTAATAAACATAGCATAAAATTTTACAATACCTCTCTTGAATCGATAGCATCATTCATAATTTGAATCCAACCTTTGAAAGTAGCAACTTGAAACAGACATAAGTACGCCTTCCCAACGTGATCAAAGTTCATCGGAGAGTTCTCCCACGTGTAATTCTCTAAGATACAAGCATTTTTGTCCGGAATAATTTCATGGCTCAGAGTTGTGTGATTCATATCAACGCACTGTAATAATAGAATGTATAATTATATATGATAATCTATATGTTAACGTGGTATTTAGTATATATACTTAATACCGTAACAAAAATAGTATAGAATAGTATATATTTTTATAATACGTTGAGCAATAAATATAAAAATAACTACACTGGCCTTAAAATATTTCCCAGCGAAGAGTTGCACACCCATAATAGCAAAGATAAGCCAGAATATTAGACACACGAGCAGCACGTTGAAGATTGATGGTATCGCCTGTACCAGAGCATTCACTACCACCTAGAAGTTGATACATTTTAAATTTTAACTTGTAATGATAAATTTTTAAGGTTTATGTATATACATATTGTACATATATTGTTTAAAAAAATCTAAAATTGCTATTTTTATTATTAAATATCTATCTATCAATGTCTGATGAAAAGTATTGATTATTATTGAGTGGTATATAGAAATGCATTTGGTGGTATTTTCGCTCATTGTTTTGACTACCTTGTCACCAATTATGTCACTTTATAATGAATCATTTATCATAACTATTATATAATTTTTAAATTTTACTATACCAGATTGAACTAAAATGAATTACAATTCTATTGAAATGGTAAGCTAGTCAAAACAAATTTTGATATAGTACACAGTACTATACAGTATGTGCACAATGTTACAATGAAACGGAGTGCTTAGACAATAGTATTATTTTATTGTTACTTTATTTCGAAGCAATTACATTGTAATTGATTCATGATACTATTTTACTATGGCTAAATGGTGGAAGTACTATAATTTTATCATGCAAAAGCAATACATACTCGTATTATAAACACAAACACATAATTTTAGGCATTAAGCATAGCGCAATTATAATCTTACCGTTAGAAAGGAATCCTTTAGGTAATAAAACGATTGTAACTAACATCTACCACATGCGCGAAGGGTTTTCTTCAGCTGATTTTACTAATGATGCAAGTATAAACATAAAGGTGCGAAATCTAAAATCACATTCCATAATCTAGAATAAAAATCTAAGCTAATGTTGAAACCGAAGATACAAAAGACCAGATGTGGTAAATAAAAAGACGATTTAAACCCGACAGCATTAAATAGGGATGTGTAGAGTTATGATGATACTAAGCCATTCAGAGGTGCCACCCAACATCCGAAAATGGATTGCTCATTAAATATTCGACTACTGCCAATGAGATTGCATTTGAAAATAAACCTTGCAAGAATGATTTCAATTAGTACTGAGCAGATCTAAGTATACAAATAGTAAACAAAAACTGTGATCATGAATTGGTTGTGTTGGTGTCGATCGATCTGTGTTGTGATAAATGTTTATAGTTCATTCCAAATTTTAAGTCTCTCCTAGTAATAACACGATAATAGGATAATAAATAAACATATGTGGCATATGAAAATATATACATACATCTTAATTGGAAAAGAAACATAAATCAGTCGATTGCAATAATCTTATAAGTGACCCTTAAAATTGACATCATGTATTCTTGATTTTTTAATGATTTTTTTTAAATAATGGATACACATGTTGAGATTAACATTTGGAATGAAGTATATAAATAGAAGTGGAGATAGAGCCAGGGCGGCAGAGGTACGTACCCTCATGCCCTGCATGCGGCTCATGGCTCTGAGCGGCCGTAGGGCGCGGAGCGTTCTCATCGTTTTGAACGCCTGAATGCCGCCGGCGCCACAAAGCGCCGCTACGAAGTTTATAAGCGAGACCTGATGAAATTAACAGTAGAACTTTTGAAAATGCATCGAACTCACAATAAAAGATTTCATATTCTGCTCTTTGACACCTAAAATGAAAATAATCTGCCTGAATCTGAAATTTTTGTGAAATTTGTGAAAGATGATAATTATAAGACTGGCAATACCAAACGTCAATGGAATAAAGACACATAATGTCGAGACGAACATTATCACGATCCTCCCTTAGTCACTGTTAAACCCAATAGGAACCATTCAAATAACAAAGATATGGATATATTTTTCAGATAATATGTAACATTCAAGAAATATACAAAGCATGAGAAATCAAAGAAATCTAATTAAATGTTACACTTCCTTGACCTCTCATTTTATTTACATTTAGTTTATTTTTTACTTAAGTGCTTAGTTCTTTTGCTGTTTTTCATAATTTACAGCTTAGGTAGATTAAATATTCAATATTTTTAGACTTAATCTTATATATTCCGTAAATAATAATTAAAAAGGCACAGTTAAGGCGTAACATATTTATCACCATTACATGCAGGATAGGAGCATCCTATATTTGAAGTATAATTAAAAGATATAAATAACTGAGTTTGAGTAAGACATAGAAGCATGTCCACAAAAAACAAGAACGACATCGAGAGCTGGTGTCAACGAGACCGATGTTGGAGCTCGCAGCGGACATTGAACAGTCAAAGCTCACGCCTATTTATCGCGCTGCCTGAACATGTTATATGTAGAAAATATGATACAAAAAGTTATTAGAACTTTTGGGCTCTCTATACGTTTGTACGTGACATCATTAATTACTGATGGAATTCATGAATTTTCTATAAATACAAAATAAGTATTGGTTGATAAAGTTTTCAGGCAGCACGAGATCGCCAGAGCAGCCGCAGACCGCGCGTACTCACGCGCATGCCCTCCCATCTGGAGACGGCGCGGAGGGGCCGCAGCGCGCGCAAAGTGCGCATGGAGCGGAACGCCGGGATGTCGTCCGCGCCCGCCATCACGGCGCCGTGGTTTACGAGGGACAACTAACGACACTCATCGTTCATATTTTATTTATATTTAAAAAAAATCACCATAACGTCTTCTATTTTACTTGAATTATACGTGTTTGGCCAAAAAAAGTAATCAAATAAATTAGATAAATTAGGTTAAAGTTTGATTCATTATTATATATCCTTTATATGATTTCTCTTTACAATTAAATTCATATAGTGATCATTAAAACTGTTACTCAGCGGTATTTTAATAATAATAAAAAATAGTCTTTTACCATGACAATGATGAAATCAAGCCAACACCACGCGTTCGTGAAATATTTTTGAAATCCGAGAGCGAGCCACTTGATCAACATCTCAAGGAAAAATATTACAGTGAAAATTCGATCCATGTAATAAAGGATGTCTTGAAGAATCGGCCGATGCGGTAAATGGACATCTTCTAAAGCCTAAAACAAATATCATTTAAAATCATTTTAAAATTAAATACAAATAAAATGGCAATACGAAAGTAAAATCTCGCAAATACCTACCAATGCCAAACTACTGAGTAAGATCATTGTTATCACAGCCGTTTCAAAATATGTATTTTCTATCAATCTGAAAGTCTTCAGTCTCAACATAGCCCAGCCTTGCCAGAAGGGAGACTCGTCATCACCGGCCAAAAATGGAAAGCGTTTATAACAAGGTTCGGGGCAGCAGTCGGCAGGAGTGTCATCGATCATGCCCTCTCCCTCCTCTGCTTTTATATCCATTTTAGCTAAGTCCAATTGGCCCGCATCTTCTTCTTGAATCATTTCTTAAAAGGTTTTTAAAAATTTTTTGTAACATTTATTATTTATAATTATTTCTTTTAACACATTGTTTAATAATTAAAATAGTCTGATCTTATGATAACAAAAAATACTGGTATGTTACCTTCCTCTAATCCTAATTCTTCTTTGCTGGCATCTTTTTTCTCTTCTCCATCTATCGTATCCGCTGATCCCTTGTGACTTTCATCTTTAAATGATCTAATTTTGTGGCTTCCATATGACTTTTGACTAATTGTATCATCGTCCTGTTAATAAAATGTAACTTAGTAGATTTTCATATAAATACTTAATACGAGAAAAAATATAATTTTGATAATTCCTGCCTGTATTGGGTATCCATGATGGTTGAGCTCGAAATTGATTCTGTTGTCAGTGTGATTGTCAGTTATTGCATTAATATTATTCATTAACATTTTACCTTTCTTGTATTTATTGTCACCTATAATATATAATTTTTATATTACATCATTTGTAAAATCAATCTCTTATCATGTACTTTTTTAAATTATTAATGTTACCAGGTATCGTAAATTCCATGCCGTCGCCGATGGCAACTTCAACTTGGTCTTTGAGTTTCTTGTCTTTATAAAGTACTCCGTCTTCAATATCTGCACCAAGTTCTAGCTCGTTGTCCACACGCTCTGAGGAGACACAGCGGCCACATAAAGCCGCTTTTAAGCCTACATGTCGCGCGTCACGTGTCCACCGTGCGCAGGCGCAGCACCCAAGCATAGGAATCAGACCAGGGCAAGGAACTTAGTTACAGATCACGAAATGTATTGAAATGAATTAATTCCATTAAACAGCTCAAGATTTTTGTAAAATGTATATAATGTACTAACAAAAATAATAAAAAAAACATACTTATCAATATTTCCATATTATTTAAATACTTATGACTTATACGAGTTATCAACACATGACTTCCACCTACATGCAAACACATATAATAAAAAACACACATATTAAGCTCAAATAAAAGAATAGTACGATAACAAAAGCATAAATATATACACAAGTATAAATAAAATATAACACAAATAATTATATAAATCGATGGAAAATGAATGAATACAACACGAATAAAGAATTTATTCATAACCAATTGTGGTTATAAATATATAATAATTACTAACTTACGACAGGTCTGTAGCTCTACACTTGAATGCTACGGGGACAAGCAACGCACAGTGTCACACAATGTAAAGGATTCACAACAGTTCATGCCATATATATTCTTGATTCGATTTTTGTAATAACATGCCACAAAACTTACTACAAAAACCGATCAATAACATAATCTTTATTAATGTAATATCACATATGGAGAGCAGTAGCTTAATTACTTACGTAAATAATATACAATGGAACAGTAGTTAAGTACAATAAATATTTTTGTTATTATTATATTATAATAAAAACAACCAAATTTTATGCAGACTTCAGCAATACACTCAAGTCCAAAGCATTTTGAATAAATACATTTACATAAACCATGCTACAACACCTGTAGAAATCTCTTACCGGGGGCGTGTATGGCTATTTGGTTTGTTAGTTTATTTTTCACCAATTTCAGTATATCGGCAACACTCTTCTTGACCCAGTCTATAAATCTTGATATTCTGTTAAACGCTTCCGCAATTTTGTTCGTATCTTGGTCAGCCGTCGGTGATGATAAATTCGATGAGCCGAAATTGGACAGTAGCAAGGCCAAGAAGAGGTTGAGTACCTATCGAAGAATGACTTTGTATGACAGAATTTTAACATTAGATAAAATAATATTAAAATAGAAATAAATAATATTTTTTTATTGTTAACTTGTTTGTAGTTTAGAACTCCCCATATATAAAATTAAATAATTCAATATTTATTTTTATTTAAATATTTGAGGCCAGTTGTGGCGAAGCGACACATAGTGTGACTGTAAAATCGACTGGTTGTGGGTAAGATCTCCACCCGAGGAGTTGAGTTCCGCCACTCAACAAGCAATGCCTTCAGAACTCGGTGAAAAATGGTTAACGATGTGTCTTAACACTAGGTTCCCTTTGCCTACCCTGCTGTGTGCGGGATACATGAAGTTGATTTGATTTATTTTCTACTAACCACAAGATTGCCAATGACTACGGTCGCCAAGAAAAAAGGTATACAGGACACGTCTCCCACGAGCATACAGTCCCACATACTCTCGATCCACTCTCCACAGAGCACTCGAAAGACAATCATGAAACTATGCATAAAGTCTGTGAAGTTCCATCGCGGCAAGTCTCCGTCCGGAAAGCGGTCTACGTAGTCTGCATACGCAACGGTCATATTAGTTTACAGATATTTTTAATATAATATTTGATATATTTTTATAAGTAATAAGCGATTGTGTGATTGGTGTGAAATATATTGATACAATATATGCTTGATTATTGGTGTAAACACATCACAATTTAAGCGACGACTACTTCAATAATAGCAAAGATTTTTTTGCGGAGCACTTTTCATTATGTAATTTTAAAAAAAAATCTAAATTTGTAATTAATTTAATGTCTAAACGCTCCTTTGATGTAAAATAATTATATTTTTATTTAATTTCAGATAGTCTTTAATATATTATTCTTAAATAATGAATGCGTTTTAACGGAGATATCGTGTGTGATTTACATATGTTATAAAATCAAACTGTTTTTTTGATTAAAGTGTGAGTTGTATATTTAAATCAAATTAAGCTAATAACTCGAGATCTCAGTTAATACAATATAATTTATTATAGGGATTATGTGATTAACGTTCATGCATAATAAAATAGTTTGGACAAACATTACTAATTTCATAATCACAATACTGAATCCATGCATATAGTAAAAATCTACTTAGCAATTTGTATTTTATAATTTGAAGTGTAATAGAGGATATGTATTAGCTTGATGGCATCGACTGAGTTGAAGAAATCGGATGCAGAAAGGTAGAAAATTGCTAGAAGTAGAAAATATCAGAAAAGCTGGCAATGAATGTCTCACAAGTGAGGCGCCTTCGCTTGGGGCTTTAGGAAATATAATGTAATACTTGAAAACAATCAAAAGCTCACTTGAAGGGATTACACCGATTCTTGCCAATCTCCTAACAAGATGAGCACAAGAGTGTGACGCACATCAACACAATAGTAACAGTTAACCGTGACCGGAGCCCGAATTAAAGCGTGGAGTCGAACATGTCACCAGACAGATGTACCACACTTTAACAAACAACTTGTTTATCGATGAATCTACTTCGATACAAACAGTATCTATCTCTTATATTTTCATATCTAAATCGTGGAATTCTAATTCAAAAGAACACTTCTAAATGATTTCATAATATTTTTCACTCCAGGGCTCTATAAAACCGCTACTCAGTAGTCGAAGTAGATTCATCGGCAAGTCCAGCGGGCATTCACGTCACTAACGTTAAACATACACCAACGAACATGCAAGACTCCCACCAATTCGACTTACCCACATAATTTTTCCCGAATAGTTGCATACCCATCACGGCAAATATGAAAATAATGATGCACAATACGAAGGTCAGGTTGCCCAAGGCACCCATCGTCCTACCCATTATAGAGATGAGTAAATTAAGTGTCGGCCATGACTTTGCCAATTTGAATACTCGAAGCTGCAAGTACAAATTGTGAAACAAGGCGTCACACAAGCTCGCTTACCGGCGCTTCACCTATGCTACTGCGGCACCTTTCTGACGACCCACAACCGCTCAAACTCTACCACTCTCTGATCATTTGAGCAGTTGTGCATCACCTACACTAAAATTAGCAAATGTGTGCTTGAGTTACCTATCAAAAATGTGCGTTGATTTATTTTTGTATGAGTGGGATATATGTTATTCTATTTTCTATTGTAACTATCTTTCTATTGTATTATTTTGTGAGAGCTTTTCGATCGGTTGTAGCTTTATGGTGACTCAGTTTTATTTATTTCAGCCACTTTGAAGTTCTCTTTGGCCCAATGTTATTGACATAGATCCCATCAGTTGTCGACCTGATGCATCGAAATACCCTCGGGAAGCGAAGCTGCATGTTGTTTCTATATTACTTGATGCAAAGCTTAACTTATAATCACAAGCTGCGTGGAATAGCTTTATAACGTGTCTTATTTCAGGCCCATTTGTGTGATGGAGCCACATTCGGTGTTATAAAGCCACTGCGGAGACCGAATGGTCCCGTATGAGATTAATGGTCAATCAAGCCCTGTGTGAAATACTGGGGAGTGTGAAGCTGAATAATCAATAATCAAGCCTAAGTTCGTTAGAGATGCTAAATGGGTTTTTAAAGAGAACCTGTGTAGTTTTTCCCAAATAACTGCATTCCCATCACAGCAAATATGAATATAATGATGCAAAGTACAAACGTCAAGTTCCCTAAAGCTCCCACTGTCCTACCCATTATGGATATAATAAGGTTTAGCGCCGGCCAAGATTTAGCCAGTTTAAAAACACGCAGCTGAAAATATTTTATTACACATAAATAAATAAACTTGTGTGTGATGTATGTGACGTCGACGTGATTATGACGAGAACGTAAGGTTACTTACTCTTTATTATATTTTATTATTTTCAAACATTTGTAATATAATTGCATAATTCCTTTGGATTGTATAATATGTCCTTATACTATATTTTTTTAATATATACTGTAATAATAGCACTATAAAGTAGTTGAAATGAGAAATTTGAAATAATGCTTACCAAACGAAACGATCGTAATACTGACAAACCCTGTACACCTTCCAAACCCAATTCTAACAACGATAAGGCCACGATGATGAAATCAAAAACATTCCAACCTTCTTGAAAGTAGTATTTTGGACTCATTGCTATTAATTTTAACATTGCTTCAATTCCAAAGGTAGCTGTGAAGAACTGAAAAAAAGATTCTGTTAATATCTATTTATTTGAATTCTATATATATATCTATCATTTGTGTGTATATTTGCTACAGACTTACGTAATTGCCGCTTTTTAGCGCCCTCTCCATATCTCTATCCATGTCGTGATGATCCAGTGCCATGAACAATGTGTTGACGACGATACAGAGCGTGATGAACAGTTCCACGAACGGGTCGAACACGAGAAGAGCGACGTACTTTTGAAACTCCAGCCACAACCAACAGCAGTCCCATACACAAAAGAAGTCGATTCCCTTCATGAGGCACTCGAGGAGTCTCTCCTTAAAAGTGGGTCCATCCTCATCGTCTTCCGCTGTTGGGAAGTAGTACACTGACACTGTTGTGTCCCGTTTACCGGATAGCGTGTGTTTGTGTGTAGGAGAGAGAGAAACAACGTCGTTAGTATTCGCTCATTATTTGTAATCTTAAACCGTTAGGCCCATAAAAGTCTGAACTCTGATAAATCACGTGACAATGATTCGAGCCGGGTTTTTCTAATATTTTTGAACACCAATATTCATATTTTTTGAATTTTGTTGGCTGTCATTTATCCAAATGTTTCGCAATGTTGAAATACTTTTAAAGCAAAACGTTTTTACACACTCACTTGTTACAGTGCATACTGTGTGCTCACACCATAAACCACGTCGACGGCGGTCCTTTGTTCTAGTTACAAACTTGCGTTAAGCTTACTTCTGCTTATAACTACATGAATGCGATGATTCTATCGACATACTGCCGTCTAGTCTATTGTTAAATTCAAAACATCAAAAAATATGAATATCGTGATATTTCAATATTTGCTAAGTGACTAGGGCTGACTATAATCTACTATGTTACCTTATATTTTAATAGTAAACTGTTAATACTACATTACTCGAGGCATTGAACATAATTATAGAAATACGAATATACAACAGCGTGCAATATTCTAAGAAGAGACTTGAAGCAATTCTTAAAATAATAGATTAAGAAAAAAATGTTGATTGTGCACTTTGTTAGTAAAGAGTGTAAAATTTTTATTTTCGATTATAATCTGTATTAGTCAAATAGATAGTGCACTCAAAAATAAATATATGTGGGTTAAAGCTTAGAGCAGCATTGCTTCTTGCGTACTGAATTCAAACTGGGCAAAGTAAATATTTTTTAAAGAAATAATTAAATTAATTATAGTTGCAAATTCATCTAATATTATAATAAATAGATATAAGCGAAGCGTAAGCATTATTTTTTCTCAATCAAGCGTAATTATTAATTTTAAGTTAATTATTGTAAGTTAACTTTTTTTTATATAGTAAATTTATTAGTTACATTTTGGTGTATATGATCAAAATTTTTAAACGTGTTTGTTAGTTTCTGGTGCGTTATCTCCACATTCATAAGACAGAAATCGGTGCTTCGAGTGCTCTTACAACAATATTTAACAATATTAATAAATGACACCCACAAATGGTTCTCTTTGCCAATTATGCTTTTTGCATAATGAGCAAATACCTTTGTGTTTCGTTTGTTGTGTAGTGTATATGAGTATATTTATGTATTAAAACATAAAAAAAGTGTTTGTAATAAGTGATTATGAGATTTTACTTGTCAAAAAACAACATTTGTATGATTATTATTTAAAAAATATAGTTTAACACAAAGCAACATTATACAAATGAAAACACATTGGCACATTGAAAGGGAAATTCTACTAAATTATTAATCTATATTTTTGAAGTAGTTTCATAAAAGACTAATACATTTACAGAAAGGTTAAAAGTAAATACGAAATCGTACCGTTTTGATCACTCTGTCGACTCTGTCTTCCGGCTTGCTCTATAATTTCGTTCAGAACCATTACATCTGGAAAATATTCAAGTAATGTAGAGACAGGAAAAATGTCAGATGTATTATTATTTGAAAAATATTAGAAAAATATTGAAACTTTAGTTTCCGTAATACGAGTATATTTAGTATTCACCTCTCATGTCCACTACGTTAGGCTGCTGCGACGATTCAATGAAGGGGTTGTCATTAGATTGTTTCAGCACCTTACCAGCTTCATCGGTGCATTCTGTTGTGCTTATTTCCTAAAGGAAATTTAAGTTATTTTTTGTATGTAAGGTTTTTTGTTGTAAGGTTTTATTTACAATAAAAAAACAGCTTTATTTATATGCGGTGAGAGCCTACTATCAAGGCACTCTGTATCGGTAAGTAACGGATTTCAACTTCATGCTTTGTCTACCAGAGCAGTAAAATAAAAATAACGTAAATTTATTTGGATAAGATCGAACCCACACCATCGCATTTACAGTCACACGATGTCCCACTGCGTCACGAAGGTTTTATGTAAAATATGCCTTTTTGGTTTCGTAATAATTGTTAGCTGTTCCAAAAATAAAAAGACATTTAAATAACTTACGTATTCTCTAAGAGGCCGAGATGCGAGAGACGAATCTTGCCTTGGCAGTGGGTAGGCGTGCGGTTGTGACGTCACACTGTGATTTCTTGACGCAGATCGCCCTCTTAACCTCGCTTCCTTAGTTTGTGCCTTCCCACCCAACAAATCCCCGTGGGAAGTGTACGACAACCGTGACTGGTGCGACGTGTAAGAGGAGTGTCTTGAACCTAAAAATATAATAAAATGCCATTTACTATTTATTCAACTGATTTTGACATATTAACATTTTTGCTTTAGGAAAATAGCTTAAAAGCAATAAATTATATTACCTAAATTGGCGTAATAGACCGGTATGATAATAGCACCATTCTCTTCTGACATCGGAGTAACAGCATTTGAGTCATCAGCGTAGGGCAGATGCTCTTGCGCATCTAAATACGTTGATAGAACTAAAGGCTTCCTGTCCGCTCCAGGTGGATACCGGTTCCTTCCATTCGGTCTCAGTGCCATTTGGTGAGATCCTCGTGACCCTCGACGTAAATTGAATGGTGATCCAGGTAGTGATAGTGAAGCCTAAAGCGATTCTATATCTTAAGAGAGTTCTTAACAGTACAAACATTAAGAAATACACAAACAGATTTTAGTTTTCAACATTATTTATATTACTTTAATTGGATTCGAGAAATACTAGTTATGTCAATGTATCAAATACGTTCCTCAATTCAGATCGAGTATGATAAATGTAGATGAACTAATATTGATCGCAATACTATTCGCAGAGGCTTTTTTATTTCAAGCTTACTTTGAAGTATACTATTATACTATTATGTTTCTCAAATGTTCACATTACGATGACTTAATATTTACTTTCATGTGCTAATAAACAAATATTAAATTAAACTTTCAGATAAGAGAACCACTAAAAAGAGTATAATGGAATTAGGTAAAAACAGTGCGTACAAATTAATTACATCAATGCATGATATGAATGTCAGTTCATTTTATGAATTTGAATGTTCGTCTGTGAACTACTTTATATGATATCATGATTGCTGCAATATCACGTCAAACAAAACACAGCTAATACTTGAAGAAAGTTTACAGAAGAGGAAGAAAAAGAAAGAAATAGATGTCAAATTGTAAAGGAAAGGAAGGGGAACACAAACACCAATGTGGCTACGAGGACAAACCTGCGAGCCTTCGCGCAGTGGCCCATATGACAACTGTCCGTATTTATTTATGCGTTCAGGATGGGGAACCTTTAATACACAGAAAAAGTGAATTTATAATTATTCTCAAGAACGTAGCTATATATAAAAAGACATCCGCAAAGGGTACAGGAATTACATAAAAAAAAACAACTTGGAAACAACAAAACAAAGGGAAGATGCAAATGTGAAATATAAAATTAAACATAATGTATGACTAGAATGATCCAAAAAAAATCTACTAAGTTAATCTAAATAAATCAAATATTAACCAAAATAATTATTACAATAAGATTTTGTAGTTTTTTAAAAAAATATATTGTCAACGTGATACACAAACTACAGTTTCTTATTGTAATTAATGACATTTAATACATAAAACAATCTGGGAACAAGCAAATGGCAATGGAATATATAATAAAAGCAACGGTTAGTCAAGTAACTTTGTTTATAAACACATGAAGTAAAGTGGGGTTCAATTTCATGCACTTTTGCATATTACTAGTTCCTACCAATAGCTATATTGTATACGTCTACATCTATAGTCATGAGGACTGTTCTTTTTCATCAAAATTCTGAAGCCTCCGCATATCACTCATCGAAATTGAGGAATTACTGAGCTAATTCTTACAAAATTTTATTATAAAAACTAATGATTTCATATAGTTATATTGACCGAACCTACCTCTCCTTCGTCGATATGTTCAGTTTCAGCTCGGCCCGTTCGTACATTCACATTACGAAAGAAACAATCTAACATGACAATAGACTCTTTTTCTCCAATAGTATTTGATCTTACATTTACGTACACACGCATGTGAGCCCTAGCGTCTGTGACGATGCAACTTGTCTAAGTTACACTTGAAAAAATAATATTGGAGATTCAAGTATTCTAAAACAGTTTTATAACTACGGTGCACTATGTTCCACCTCTATAAGCTCAGTTAACAAAGTTCTTTTCCATGCTAATATTGTTTTTCTTAACCCCAATATTCAATAATATTCTATTGCTCTACACCAATAACAACATAAATTAAATGCTAAGGTGCCATAATAAAAGATATGTCTGAGACACCTTTATTTGCTACTTTCAGCCAGAGCAAAATTTCTATTTGTGTGACAAATGTATAAGACAAAAAATACATTTTAGGCGAATCGAAATGAAATATTACAAATGATAGTGTGAGAAGAGATGGTAGGTTCAACAAATAGCATGCCTCGAAACCAATATCCAAATAAATAGACGGAAACATGTTGAAAATAAATGCAAAATTATGATTTAAAATAAAGTTAAATAAAACTTATTCATTCACAAATATTGAGATCTCGTCCATAATAAGATTTTTTAAAAACAAGATTGCACTAAAAGTATTAAAGATGCACGAAACAAGATATGAAAGAGTACAATTTCTGTATCACGAACTTCGCTCCAAAGATCTGAATACTTGTGCAAACATTAAGATTTCACAAAAAGAATATAATGTTAAAAGCTTACATCAATAAGAATTTACTTTTCATATTCTTCGTAGTTCTTTTCAACTTGAACAATATTAATATGTGACATGAAGTGTAAAATACGGTAGCAATGGAATATGGATGCTCCATGACATGTGATTTAATAATTGAAAATATTGCTGTCGTGTGAAAGCAGCGTGGATTTTAGAGATATCAAGTTGAAAAGAAAGTGCTCCGCTGCCAATAGTTCCTTTTATGGATATCGTTTACTGTTATAAAACATTAATGAATTGGTTTCTTGAATTAAGAATAACTAGATATTTATAATCCTTTTGTTTGTATCACTTTTTAATTATGTAATTGATTATTGAAATAGTTAATACAACAGATTATCAAAAGAACTTTAAAATGATTGACACATACAAATAGTATACCTTTACGTTTCACAAGTAATATTGCAATTATTTCAAATTTATCCATAAATAAATAAATGTATTATACTCAGGTATTTTATATTGAAATAGTTAATATAGTAGTTTAAAAAAAAACATATGAATCAAACCATTGGCAGCGAGAAGAGGCGTGAGGAGCGCGCGTACTCACCATGCTGACCTTCCGTCGCCGCGCCGGCTCGTGGTGCGATTCGGGCTTGTGCGTGGGCTGAGTGCTCACCGAGTCCTGGAAGGGGTCGCTACGGAGGGACATGCGCTCGCGGGTATTGTCGTCCTGGTTGCCGCGCTCCTGGTTCACGAACAGCTCGTAGCTCTGGCATGAGGAGTCGCTAGGGGACTTGGCGGGGTGCGCCTCGGCGTACGCGGCCGCCTCCGCCGCCGCCGCCTGCTCTCTAGCGTGCGCCTCCCTAGCTTCCTGCTTGTCCGCTCTCGCTGCTGCCTTTTGTTCTGCTTCCTGAGGTCATGTCATATTAGAAATTGATTTTACTTCTAACGTCTACCACGTTAACATGAAAAACATGAAAATACAGTGCTTAATGGATCGTTTTTTATAATCATACAAAAATTATATAACTTCATAGAATCATGCGTATTATTATTAACTTATTATCGTACCCTTAGAGCTTCTTCTTCAGCTTGTTCTTCTTCCTCCGCTTTCTTTTGTAACTCGTCATATGACATAGCGACAATAGCCAAGATCAAGTTGACGAGATAGAAAGAGCCCAAGAAGATGATCACTACGAAGAACAAGACGTGCCACGAACCAGCTGATCTAAGTACCTAACATTATAAATGAAGCGAGTTAAAAGTAAGTGTATATTATTATAATCTACATTAAATATTTCTTTTTTATGTTCATACCAATTGATAAAGATTTTCCCAATAGTCTTGAGTCATGAGTCGGAAAGCTGATAGAAAAGCCCAGCCAAAGGTATCAAAACTCGTGTAGCCATAGTTAGGGTTCGGACCATAACCTTGTAGACATATATAGCCCGGCTCACATTGACTAAAATAAATAAATATATGTATATTTTAAATTGTTAATGTTAAATATTTATACATTATGATATAATTCTATATTTACCCAGCCCCTGATGAATTCCCACACAGCGGATACTCTCCATCTCCACCATACCAATTTGCTAAAAACGTAATATATTATAATATAATACTGCCAAGTTTATTATGCTTTATCCAATTATTATAACATATATATAATTAACAAAAACTTACTTTCATTTTGACAAAATCGTTCCCAGTTCTCGTCGGTTAGATTACCCCAGCTACCATCTTCAGGGAATACTTTAACACATTTCTGCGTTAGTACCCCCATGTAGATCTGCAGGCCCATCAGTGCGAACACAGACAGTGAAAACATCGTCAATATGATCACATCTCGAAGATTTTTCACTGACTCTATCACGGCACCCACAATGGTCTTCAAACCTGTGGGTCGCATTACGTTGGTCAAACTAACAGCTTACACTACCAGAACAGCTAATTGTAACATTTCACTCAGTGCTGTAATAAAGTCATGGTTCATAGCTAGAGCAAACCGATACTTACGCATATTTGCCTTTTTCATATTTCTTATACCATTCGTTTTGCTACAAATTATTTAAACTAAACAACTGCTATAAGCTTCATTACTGCCTAATACATAAATCTATATATTTATATGTAAGCTTTTCTAAAGATAAAATTATACAAGTAAATTTACCCGGTACAATGGCCACAGTCTTCAAAGCTCGGAGAACTCTGAAGGTTCTGAGAGCGGCCAAGTTGCCGAGATCTATGCCCATCGTCACATAACTGCAACACACACCCACAACCATAACATCTAGATTAATAATAACTAACTACATAATGCTATTATTGAGCTAACTCTTATGGTTTGACAATCGACCTTCGATCAAACGACCTTTTATATGAATGTCTAGTCTTCTTACACCATTTTCTTCCTTGTAATCAATATACAATAATATCACATTATTTATTAATAATAACATAAAATATCTAACATTATATTTTCTATACTATATAACATATATATTATTATAATTAGATAAAAACGAAAATCTACAATTGAAACAGTTGTAACATTTTGCTACGTAAATATATTAAAAATTGTCTACTACTCACGCTAAAGCTATAACTACGAAGTCAAGCCAATTCCATGCATCTCTAAGGTATGTGAATGGCTGTAGTATGAAACCCCTGGCCATTACTTTCACCGCCGATTCAAAGGTGTAGATGCCGGTAAAGATAACTCTGTAAAAATTCACCTCCATTGTGGAACGCCGCTCAAAAAGTAGACAAATCGTCATAATAAAACAATACTAGTCGTCAAAATTAAATTAAATATCTAACTTTAATTCATGAAGGGTAGTTGGTATTTAGGTAGCGGTAACAGTACAATGTCTAATTACACCTAAGAACTAGATGAAATTGATATACATACCTATATTTAAACATTTTATGGTTATAAGTAAGTAGTGTTGAAATAGAGAATTGCAAAAAGAGATGAAGACTAATCAGTAAGGGGACGCTGCATCACAGTGTCGTGGTAAACTGGTAAATGATGTGTAAGTCTACGCACACTGATGGCTCTCGTTCAACACGGTTCTTTCAAAACATACCAGAGTCCTCAATGAAATATTATAAATAATGCAATGTGAACGTATAAACATTTATTTTTCCATAATTAAGAAATTCTAATTTTTCAAGTAAACCGATTTTAGTAGAGAAGTTTAATAGCGGCAGGTCATCTAGTTTCTTATATGGACAAAATATAGTTTGCCTTCCTATGAATAAATATATTTAATAAAATACTAATTCTATTTTAGGACAAATCTGTAATACATTTTAGTCGTAAATTTTAAATAATTATGTTGACAATTTATACAAACTAGGCATAAATAATCTAGTAATAGGTATAAACTTTACTTCCAATTATCTAAATTTTAAGATTTTAGACAATTCGAAATCTAGCTGAACACTAAAAATTTTGAAACTAGCGTGCACTCTACTAATGATTAGATGGTATATAAATTTTATAATTTTATATATTTAATTCCTTCAAAAACAATAATTAATGATAAATAAAAATAATACTTACTCAGTACTTTCGACAGTCGGTGTAGTAGGCATTATCATAAGAATACAGTTCACAAGGATTGTGGTAATAATGAACAGAGAGAACAAAGGATGCACTAATATATATATTGCCACTCTTCTTATGGGATTGAACGGGTCCAATATCCATAAAGCATCGGTCGCCGAAAATCTGAAGATATCTTTACCCTTGCTTATGACTACGAATGTCTGGAACAATATGAATTACTTGCAAAACTAGGAAATTGACGTCTAATATATAATTTTACAAGCTCTACGGCTCTACTATTTTTATGAATTTCTTATTTACTTTAACATTTTTTTCAGACTGGTTATATTTAATATAAAATATGGTTAAAAATTAAACTCACTGTTTGATTATGGTAGAAAGGATCGATGTCCTCGAGGGGTGTGGAGGCGAGTTCCAGTGGAAATGAGCCCTGCATTCGCACGGGCAGAGGTAGGCCCTGCTCGAGGGTCGCGTCCGGTTGAGGACCCTCATCTTCGTCCTCATCGTCGTAACGCACCTATATTATTAATAACATTGTTACTGTTGATGCTTTGTCAATTTCTTATATTTTAAATGCCAATAAACAAATTATTTGAAATGTATACTTATTTTCTATTGTATATGGTGCTGTTTCGATATTTACAAAGAATTGCGCTATTCGTTACTACACTATTCTTTGTTACAATTGGCACTAGCTCCGCGTGTTCTTGTTAAATTAAAATATTTTGTAAAATGGTTGAGTTTCTGCTTAATATCATTACATTACTACTCGATTAAGGCATTGTAATAATACTGTTGATTTTGCAGGCTTGTTCTCTTATTAATAGAGATATTTTGGAAATTCTAAATATAGGAGTTTCGGGTAATGAGTACAAGTCTGGTATTTAAGGCAACTAGTATTATTACGGTGTTTGAGCATGTCTCGTGAGCGTTCAAAGCATTTTGCTTTTAGTGCTGCTGCTGTCGCTGTTTGTGTAACCATGATGCAATTTTGGCAAAACTAGAAGCTGTTGCGGAACGTTTCCCTCTATTATGTTACCCTTATAGACTGTCTATGTTTCGTTACGAAGGTGTCTATTTTTGTTTTCATTGAATATTTCTTTAAGTTTCCTGTATTGAAGTTTTAAATAAATTCAGCTTTATTATTCGTATTAACGTAAATTTTATTCACCCAATATGTTTGTAACTATAAAAACAATATATAATATTTATTATTTTTTTATAAAACTAAGATTATACATACATACTAAACATACGCTTACACAAGACGGCACTTTTAAACAGATTACAAAATTTTTAGAAAAATATGTTTCTAAAAAATTCTGGTTCATGGAGATAAATTTGAATAGGTATCAAAATAGGGGGTCGTCCATGTTTTTGCGCTAAACTAGCCAGGTGGTACCACCATGCTAGACCTAGAATGACAGCAGCCAATGAGAATCGTGTGCAATGCATGATGATGACAATGTTCTGTGCTTGTGTTCTCCATTGCTAAGATTTTTTAGGATTTATCAAAAAATCTGGTACTGGTAAGGTTACTGATGTATTCAGGTTAGTATTTTGGAAGTTCAATTTGTTAATTTAGGAATATATAATATAGAGACATTTACGTGGCTCATAATACAAAAATGTCAGGATTTCTAAATCTATGTTGTATTACTAACAAAGGTTTCTATAGACAATTACAGGGGTATCTTTATTTTAATACAGTATTTTTATGTTTTAAAGTATTTTCAGTTTTATATATAGTTTCATTTGAAAATACCTTTTTTTAAATTGTATTGCAAATAAATAATGACAAGCTTCTTTTCTCTTAAGTTGTTAAATATTTTCTAAATGATCCAAACAGCTAAGCCTCGGGAGTCTCGATATCAACGACTTCGTTGACAAAGCGATGTGTTCAAATGCGATCAATATGCTTAGATTTGAATGCAACGCAAGCTATCGCACTTTGACTACAGTCACGCCAATGTTGTCGCTTCAAACGACATAATAAGTGAAAATATAATTTAGAATCAGCGATAACTTGCTTCATATAATTTATCTAAAACGAGCCTTAAAAGAGGTAAAAGGGGCAAGCAAGCAATCTTACTTCTTTTTTCTTTTTCGTCCGCCCCAAATCGGTCTGGAATAGTCCAAATAAAAAAATATTCGTCAGGGCTTTATAATTTTATATATTCAGGTTATAATTGCTTATCCCTAACAAGTTCACTGTTTATATATGTTTCATAAAGTGTAAAATATATTAAATTTATGTTTTTTTTTTCATGTATTTGTTTGTTCGTCTGTTATTTCAGTGGTTTAAATGGTCTACACTAGACACTCGTGACACAGAGTACATTGCACAGAGTTACCATATAACATATCACTGGGACTCACCTCGCCTTCCGCTCGCTTTTTCTCGAGTTCCTTTTGCTTGGCATGCTCCTCAGCTATGCGGGCCTCGATAGCGGCCAAAGACCTTCGAGTGAAGGGTCGGAACAAGCTACGTTCTTCCTCGCTGATCGAGTCCAAGTCTTCGGACATTGTCTATCGAACTCCCCCCGAGTGAACTGCCTACTGGAAATGGACAAGCAGCTGCTATGAATGTCTTTAATTTTCTATTTTGTTTCTAGAAAATATTTTACAAGAGGAAATATTTCTTTTTGTTTGGAAGCTCTGAAAATTTTAAGTCCACTTCTGGAAATTCACATTGCACTTTTGTGGGAAAAATCTTATAAAATACATAGGAATTAACTGTATCTTACTAAAAATCAGCTTCACGCTGTACCCCGCACACAGCAAGGTAGGCAGAGGGAACCTAGTGTTAAGACTCCGTTCCCCACTTTCTGTCGAATTCTGGAGGCATTGCGTGTTGAGTGGCAGAATTCAACGCCGCGCTTAACCTCGCCACCAGAGCGAAGAAATGAAAATATAAATTTAAGTAAATATTTAATCTCCTCGAGTGGGGATCGAACCCACAACCAGTCGGTTTTCCAGTCACACCTCGTGCCGCTGCGCCACGACTGGCCTCTATACATCTTACTACTTTCTGCGAATTACCTGCTAACAGTGAATGGGCGGGTGTGTGTGGAAGGGAAAGCGCGCGCGGCAGTACGCTCTGCGCCCGCGTTCTCCCGCCGACCACCTACGGGCGGAGCGCCCCTCTACACAGGACAAGTTTGTTAAAAAAGGCTCTGCAGATAATTTTGATATGGATACGTTTTTTAATAAATATTACAATAAATATGTATATATTTAATTATACTTTTGTCCCACACGTATTTAATGGGGTATGTAGGGGTAACTAGTGTTAAGACATTATGTTCCCTATTATCAATACATACTTTTTTTGTTTCACGCTGTATCCCGCCCACAGTAGGGTAGGCAGAAAGAACCTTGTGTTAAGACACTCCGTTTCCCACTTTCCTCCGAGTTCTGGAGGCATTGTGTGTTGAGTGGCGGTACTCAACGCCGTCCTTTGCCTCGACACCAGAGCGAAGAAATAGAAATATAAATTTTAAATAATTATTTTATTTGTGCCCCTGCACTTCTTTTGGCCAATACATATTTTATTTATAATTAATGGGGCCAATCATCATCATCATCATCAGCGCATCGGCACAAGCGTACGACAGGTTGTAGGTTCGATTCCCACTCGAGGAAATGAAATATATCGGCGGAAAATGAGGAATGTTATATATAAAAATATAAAAGAAACATTAATAACAACCTGTCGTCCACGAGAGCAGTGTGGCCGCGGCTACTAAAGAGATGAAAGTCACCACGTACTCGCTGATAGGGACAGCCAGCAAATAAGCGAGATTTTTCATGTCCGACCTGAAACAGTAAGGAACGATATAATACCTGACCCATAATACCTAGCCTAAAATACCTAATCTACAATATCTACCTATTTAATAATATATAAATTATTTCTTTTATATGTATAAATATTATAAATATAGAAAAGTAAAAATCTTATTACAAGAAAGACCCTCGCATAACAACGACACAGATCAGAGTGTAATTCCATAGTCAATTGTATAAACCGCTGTAGGGCTTCATTAGAAGATTATAAATTCCCCAGTTCACTATACGGAAATGAGATTTGCTATTTATATAAATATTATAAATATAAATTATTCTTGTCAGTGTAAATAAGTACTTAATTTTATTAGGAGCTCAGAGACAGTAGGCGAGAGTTAATTATTCACAACGGATACATACTTCATAACAAATGTATTTGCTAATATGTGTATATACACGTTAAAAAACATCGTTCCTAATATAAAATAAAGCAAGAATATAGATTAAAAAATCAAAGCTTCACGCAGTTTCCCGCATATAGCAGGGTAGGCATAGGGAACCTAGCTTTAAGACACACTATTACCATACCATTTTCTACCGAATTAAAGATAAAAAAATGTTAAATATATAATAATAAATATAAAACCTACCGTATAATAATACAATGTTGTATCTAGAGGGCGCGCCGGGTGGTGGCCGCGTTGCGTGCAGGCCGCGCGCGCTCCTCTCTAATGTACCGGCGCGCGCGCAACATCTGCCTCACCGCTCCAACTACGCCTGAAACCAATTAAAAACGTCATTCTCTGACACATAACTTTTTGTTGACCAAAAAAATTTAATTTTAAATGCTAAGCTGCTTAAAGTATGGCAATACTTAAATTAAAATTCGACTAACAAAAAGTATCAAACTTTTTGTTATATGTAAAATTTTTCGTTTACTTTGCAATTTTCGCTTCCAGCTCCAGTTCCAGTAATTGACGTGCGCTTAAAGAATAAAGGTAAACTGCTTTTGTGGAAGTTGATATCTATAACTTTTGATATTGGCATTGAAAAATATCTTATTGTAAATGTAAACAATTTGCACAAAACACATAATGCTGCAGAAATGAAAAAAATGTCGTTGTAATTTATTATTACTATAAATATATAAAAAAATGGAACCCGCGCCTCTTGGAAATCGTCCAATGTCATCTTGACCAGTTTTCAAAAGATACATAGATATTTTTCAATCCTTAGTATAGAAAAAAACTTTAAAAAGGGTTTAAAAATGCATGTTATAGTGTCGGACTCTTTTATAGTGTCGGACCGAAATATGGCTTTTAGCCAAAATCGAAATTGAAACAGACCCTTCGGCTTTAATATCAGTTTCGGCTGAAATCAACTCGGTTTCAGCTTTGGCCGAAACCGAAATTTTATGATATTCGAGATGTCCCAAGACACATTGAAACAATGGATAGAGGTGGTCAGTTGCAATAAAAAAAAATAAAAGTAATAAAAAGTATTTTTATTGACAACATTCATAATTATACATTTTATGGGCTACTAACTCCTAAATAAGCATAAACTGTGTTTTAGAAGCTAATGACTTCCCTGTTTTAAACATAAGCTTATATTATTGTCGCGAGCCAAAAAGAAAAAAGATATATATAGGATAATAATAATGAAATAAAAACTAAGAATATAATAAGTAAAGGTGTGTGATTTGTGTGTGTGTGTGTGTGTGTGTGTGTGTGTGTGCGTGTTTATGTGTGCATGTGTATGTCAAATACTATATAATATATATTTTCTGTTCTATTTTTGAATAATTTTTACTCCATATTATATGGTCCGAAGATTTACCGTTTTCTAGATATTTCCTAATCCCAGTTTTAGTCTAAAATATCACACTCTCAATAAAACGTCAAGAAAATTTATTTTGCTTTCATCGACTCTTGGTATTTTCGTATTCGCTGATTTGTGCTCAATTTAATCATGTATATACATAGAGCTGCCTAAATATTGTAATTTATTTTTTATAAGATAACCTAGTGTTAAGACACTTCGTTCCCCACTTTTTGCCGAGTTCTGAAGATGTTGAGGCGGAACCAGAGCAAAAAAATTAAAATATTAAATATATTTCATTTCTTTAAGTAGGAATCGAGCCTACAACTTGTCGCGTTTACAGACGCAAGCTTGTCTCAAGCAAGCTGCGTCATGACTAGTCTCCTAAACATATTGTTTTGTTAATTATCTCTATTATAATCTAACTTCAACAGGATTAAATTTTAAAAAGTTATTATATATATTAAATTAATAAAAAAATTGAAAAGATATAACGTATCGTAGTACCACAAATGGGATGACGCAATGATAGTGAGTTCAATTCTGCCCGTTATAAATGAGCAGAACTTGGTACCGCCACTAAACTATATACACCATCGTTAAAAATAGAGAAAAAAATTAAACAATAATAAGTAGACTTTCTCTATCTTGTAAAGAAAAGATTTTTTTTTACCAACGAGTTACCTGAGACAGAGACAGAGACATTGCAAGTAGTGTCTGGCTAATCATTGTAGAGTGCATGTAAACAGGATGTACTAATGTAGCTTCGTTTTAAATAACGGCAATTCGTCCTCTAACGCCAGAAATTAGTAACATTAATGCGGGAAAATTGGCGACATCCTTTAACTTTTATTAATAGTATGTTTTTATTCTCTTTTACTTTGTAAATAAATAAAATTAAATCAGCTTAACGCTGTATCCCGCACACAGCAGGGTAGGCAGAGGGAACCTAGTGTTAAGACACTCCATTCTCCCCTTTCTGTCGAATTCTGGCGCATTGCGTGTTGAGTGACAGAACTCAACGCCGCGCTTAACCTCGACACCAGAGCGAAGAAATGGAAATATAAATAAGTAAGTAAATATTTCATCTCCACGAGTGGGGATCGAACCCACAACCAGTCGGTTTTACAGTCACTTTGTGCCCCTGCGCCACGGCTGGCCACAATATATCTATAAATATTGCTTTTTGCGTTGTCAATACATATAATTGACAAATACTATCTAATTGACTAAGCTGACCACTAACTTAATTAAGCATATGAAATAACTTAGGATGAAATGTTTATTTATAGTTTATTATTAATTTAAATACAATTAATAGTAAATATACGGATATATGTATTTATTTGTATGTTTATATATATTCTATATAAATTTATGGTGTATATTGTTTTAGATGATTTTCCTTTTTTTTTATATTTTAATTCTTTTATCACTATGACCTTATTAAGCTATTTGGCACTAATCCACTTCCATTGCTTAGTTGGAAGAGATTTCTTTTAGAAATGAGTTTAATAATTTCTTTTCAATTGTATTTTACAATTTTTTTCATATGTGTAATAAAGAAATGTATATATTGTTAGCAATCTCGTGCAAAACAGGGTAGATACATATAAATGAAAAAGACTATAAAAGCAATGGAATTGTGTCAATAGAAGGCTTGAATCGTTAAAGGAGTTATGCAAACGCCTAGCCAAGCGCTACTACGTGCGTGCAGACTCCCACTCCATCTCTACAAGTAACCCTGCAAGTACGCTCCTTACCAACATCCCCATTTTCGATCCAATTACAGTCGCAAACGCCCAATATATAGAAAGGATTCACTCCCGCCGCCGTAAGAGGCGATGAGGCCAGTCCTATCTTACGACACGTCCGCGCTTCAGTGCGACGGGGCCCAATGGTCAAAATCCCTCCTGATTAGGGTACGCAGGGCCTTCCCCTGTGATTGCATCAAAGCTGGTACTTTTTCTTCAGGGGTGAGCTACTCTATCTCTCTACACTCCCCCCCCCACTCGACCGGTTCCGCTGTCAAGACCAGTCCAGGTCAACAGCAATAGGGTCCATTCGAAAAACAACGCAATATAAGGCAGTTGCTTGTAGGCAACGGCTTTTATCGGAGGAAACTCGTATGAAGTATTGTTATCAGGTGATACTTATCACTTATTGCTATTACATAGAATCTCTTTCCGAATAATTTAGAAACATATTGACGATATGTGTTTTTATCTTGTTTTTTTAAAAACGTAAACTACTTCCGATTTCTAACTTATTATATAATAAACATTATAAAAATAATGTAGAGATACGCGAATTAAAAAGACATAAAGATCGTAAGATAAAACTGTATAAATACCCATTACGCGTGGTCTGTTGCAGTTATTTTTAGTTAACAAAAAACCTGTTAAGTGCGAGTCGAGCTTGCCCATCGAAGCTTCGCTACCAATTTCAGGATTGTAGGTTAGCGCGAAGTACATAGGCTTAAGCTTGTATGAAATTAACTACAAATATAAGTTTGTAATGATTTTTTTTATGAAATACTTATAATTTTTCACTTTGCGCGCAGCCCGCGTTCATCGATTTATAAGGCGTTATCAAAATAAAATTATAACATGATATATAGTCGCTCTAAATATTTACTTAATTTCTTATTGTTATCCGAATTTGAATTACGTAGCTAATTTTTGGTATATATTTTAGTAATCAATGGTCGTATTGTTTTTTACATTTCATATTTATTTACTTTTTTTAGCTTCAGCAGGCTAGGCAGAAAGAACCTAGTTAAGACACTCCGTTTAACGGAAACTTTCCATTAAATTTTTCAAACTATTGCGTGTTGAGTGGCGGAACTCAACGCCGGGTTAACATTTCACATTTATCCTAAAAAAATCTTATACTATCACTCAATTACAACGTCTACCTAAGCCAGCAAGAGACAATTTCACAACACTTAAAAACGTTACTAATTATTCTTTTTTTTTTATTAGAATTTATTATTAAGTGTCTTATAATAAATATGTAAAAAAATCTTTATTTTTGTGATTACATTTTATACTTTTTGAAAATCCGACGTTTCGAACACTTTACAGTGGTCTAAGAGTCTACCCCTTAAGACTAAGGTAAAGTTTCATTTCAAAAAAATAAATAAAGCTATTCCCTATACTCATCAAAACATTTGATTCTGTTTCATATTTTTTTTATATATTACATTTCAATAGTCATAGAGGTTTAACTTAAAAAAACCCCAAATTAGTAATTTTTATTTGAGAATAATAAGAAAAAATTAAAGGCCGTCTTGGCCCAGGGGCAGAAGAGTGTGACTGTAATATTTATTTGTTTAAATGAAATATTTAGTTAAATTTATATTTCCATTTCTTCGCTCTGGTGTCGAGGCAAAGAGCGGCGTTGAGCTCCTCAACTCAACACGCAACGCCTCCAAAATTCGGCAGAAAGTGCAGAACGGTGTGTCTTATCACTAGGTTCCCTCTGCCTACACTGCTGTGTGCGGGATACACGAGAAGTGGTTTTTTTTTAGAAAAATTTTGAGCCATCTAATTATGATCGAGGTTGCAACCTTCAATGAAAAATATTCTATAGCTTTATATCACACATACGGGTGTGTCATTGAAACTCTTCTAGCTTGTCAATTGCAACAGTGCAGAGCATAAATTTAAATACCTATGTATATAAATAATATTTAAATATATAAATAAAAATCACGCTGTATCCCGCACAGAGCAGGCTCCGTTCCCATTAAGACACTTCCGTTCCCCATTTTTCTACTATAAATTATTCATCTCTAGTATAAATTAAGTATGTCAAGTAAAATTCTTAATAAATACATTATTTGAGCCGCCTCTCTTTGGATTTTTAATCTCCTAAAATATTTTACAACATAAATCTTATCAATAAATTAGCCTAATAAATCCAATCGTTAATAACGGTATCAAAAACGTCATTTCTCTTGAGATCGAAAACATAAGGCAATAAATGAACAAAAATTCAATACAACTTTAGTAGGGCGTTTTCTTGAGCTGAGTGTACGTCCATTTATCTCGTGGACGGCGCTGTTGGCGGCGACAAGTCTGGTACTTTCCGCCTTCGCTGAGAATATGAAAGGTCTATTATTGCGTCACCTATCTAACATTTCAATGGAATAAAACGTCACTACGTACGTATACTATGTAAAGAAAGCTTGTCTGCAAAGGAGCTTAAGTTAAACATTCTGCAATCTACTTCGGAACGGAGTGATTAGCTGCTTTGGAATGAAGTGTAGTAGACTAGGTGAACTAGGTTCCCTGTTGTGTGAGAAATACAGCGAGAAGCTGATTTAGTTTGATTTTTTAACTTTCCAATTTTTAACTTTATTTGGCGGAAAGTTCAAGTATTCAGTATAAAAAATAGTGATGAACATTGTGTCATGGAAAAGAGGAACAGTTAGTGTTTATTAATAATTAAAGAACGCTCACAAGCGTGCTTACTACGACACATATCACGTAGTAGTGGGAAACTAGGTCACGGCGAGCTAAAAGCCCTACTTAACGCTCACACTAAGAAAATTGCAAAAATATTATAAATTTTATTTTTTATTTTTTTTATGATATTTTACGTCATTGTAATTTTTTTTTAATTTGAGTAAAAATATTAATTACCATTAAATTATATTAGGAGAGTATTTTAAAATTTGTTTTCATATTTATGAGGCCAGTCGTGGTGCAAGGACACAAAGTGTGACTGTAAACGCAACAGATTGTGGGTTCGATTGCCTCTCGAGGAAATGAAATATTTGATATTTTGCTTTTTTTCGCTATGTTATCGAAGGAAAGCACGGCGTTGAGTACCGCCACTCGATACGCAATGTGGGGAGCGGACCCCGCAAAAAATCAGCTTCACGCTCTATCCCGCACACAGCAGGGTAGGCAGAGGAATCCTAGCGTTAAGACACTCCGTTCTCCACTTTGCGCCGAATTTTGGAAGCATTGCCTTTTGAGTGGCGGAACTCAAGGCCGCTCTTCGCCTCGACACCAGAAGGGAAGGGAAATATAAATTTAAATAAATATTTCATTTCCTCGAGTGGGGATAGAACCCACAACCGTCGCGTTACAGTCACACCCTTGCGTCCCTGGGCCACGACGGCCTCACCTATCTACCCTGCAGTAGTGTTAAAAGTGAACTAAGGCAAAGTATTAACTCTAAAAAACTTCATTGTTGGTTTAAATTATTTAGAATTCGAATAAACAGAATATAGAGGCTCGGAAAACACGGTCAAGTGCTGTCCTAATAAATTTTCGTGATAATAGTTTGACCTGTTGAAATGTTATATACATGTGCAAAACGAATGTGCGCTATCATATTATGGGGTCAACTTACATCGTGATATATAAAATTGTCATCATAACGCAGTGGCGTAGTGTCTGTTAGACGAGTCTAGGTTTAAATTTTCAAAATTAAGTTACTAATTTAAGTTTACAAAATTATAGGCTTAGTTATTCTTCACACCGTTACGCCGAGGTCCACTATCGTCAGAAAAAGCCGTCACTCGGGAAATAAATTATTTTCATTTCTTCGCAGTTACTGCATCAAAATCCTCGCATATCACTTTCTCCCTTCGTCTGGAAAATTGTCCTACAATAATCTGAGGCACAGAACCTCTTCATCATATGGACTCAGTTAAATAACTTGGTCTACATCGGGACCGACGACTCACCTGGACAAACTATATAAGAGCGAAGCGAGATAAAATTACTGCCAGAATTATAAGCCTTTGTTAGCTAATAGGTAGAATCTTGAAATTGTCACTGGAAAATGAACTGCTGGTGTATAAGGTGGCCATAAAATCCATCTGGACATATGGGATCCAACTATGGGGGAGCTCCAGCAACTCAAACATTGAAGTCCTTCAGCGCTCACAGCTCACACACTAACTAACACCGAAGTTCACCAGTTTGCAGAAATTTCTACCATTAGAGAGGAAATAGCTAATACTAATGTCTAGGTACAAATCTCGCGTGTCTATTTATCAAAATAAGTTAGCCGTAAAAGTGCTCGACCCAGGTCAATAAAAACGCCTGAAGAAACCTAACATACTAAAACTGGACGAAAGATTCTTTTCGTACTAATATAAGATACCATGTTATTGGATAAGAGCTTCTACAAGTCATGATAGCACTACACCTCATTTGATTATAGTATTAAATACTGATTGCAAAAAACCTTCGCAGCTCTGACTTAACAAAGCGCGCCGCTGATCTCCCACATGCAATATAAAATATCTCAAATTCGAGCGAAAAATGGAGAAGCAAATGTCTTGACATTAGGTTCTCTCTGCTTAACTTTCATTAAAGGATAAAGTGGGAATCTAATAATTTTGTGTTTTTTTTTAGGCCAAGGCCAACAAAAAAAAATCTTGTCTAAATTATCAGTATATTTCAACTCTGAAATACGATAAATATGTATGTATAAAACTATTAGTACATACCATTTGTCAATATTTCCTATTTCCTTTGCCTAATCTAGAAGACATTTCTTGCTTTAAGTCAATTAACTTAAAAAACGAAAACATCATCACAATCTTTTTAAATATTTGCTTCTTATATCACAAGCTTCCAGAGCACATTTCACTTAAATCACAAGATTATTAGACCAGCAATGTAAACTATATAATAGTATAGAGTGGGAGGAACAAAGTGAAACACCCGTCGGAGTGTGGCCGTCGCAGCCGGAGTGCCCGCAGTCGCTGGCCCTCACTGCGCATGCGTACTACCCCACAGACATGTTTATGTAACGTTTTTAAAATAATCCTTCTTTCATACTGCTGTATGGATCGTGCCGATTTTTGATAACCTTTTTAATTGATTATTTGGGTTTCATTAAATTTTCACTCTCGTTTTCATCGATCTATTGTTATATTAAAAGAAAATATGGTTATAAAATATTAGGTATAGATACCTAAAGATTCCTTTATTAGTGCATATTATATTACATATATCACATGTGCTTGATGTATTTATCATCACTAATAACCTCATTTTACGTATCCAAAGGAAAGAGTATATAAGATTGCCAAAATAGAAGTAGAAGCCAAATTCTTCCAGACAGGTCGGCGTCGAACGTCGAGACAGAATAACTCATAAGTTTATTCTACAGTTTACTGTCCTAGTATTCCAAAAATACTAGATATTTTTTATGATTATGGTTTTTACTATAAAAGGGTTTTTTATGATTCTTGTTGTGGCTCCAAAAGTTCTAACTCCACTAAAAGTTTTCTCTGTCCATCATATAAAAAAAATACAAATTTAATGTTATTATAATATGATATGTTATTTCATTTTTCAGCTTTACACTGTTTCCTACACAGCAGTATAAGCAGCAACCATAATTTTCAATACATTTTCAGTCAGTTCAGTATTTACAAGAATTTTGTCAACAAGAACTGTTAAATAAAAACGTTACTTCATTCTCCGGAGTGGAGATCGAACTTATAGTAATCGTGATCAACAGTCAGAGGCTGTCCCTTTCCACCACAATGACCTCAACATATAGTGTTGTTTTATTCACATATTAAAATACATATAAATATTAAAGAACAGTTTTGCAGTATTGTTACTATTTTTAGTTTTATTACCAGATTTTTTTCTTATTCATCACTTCTGAAAATTACAAAGTAAAGTTCTTTTATTGAAATAAAAAATAAAACAGTAAATACTCCGTGTTTAAAGGCGGAACTCAACGCCGGGCTTTTGCCTTGGTGCCAGAGCAAAGAAATAAAAATAATAATTAATAAAACTTCATTCCCTTGTGTCTCTGCACCACGATGACCTCAAAGGGTCAAATGAGGAACAAAGTGTCGTAACACTATGTTCTATCTGCTTACCCCCCTGTGCGTGGGGACCAGCGTGAAACTGATTTAATTTAATTTCACACAGTAAACAACATTAAAGTGAAAACCACACAAGTTAATAAACCAAATGTTACACCCGTATGTATCTTCACCCTTTTATTTATTTAGGAAAATAAATATTTTAAATTGACAACGCTTAGCTAACAAGCCGATTATACATATTTTATTCTTAGACAGGTTTTCTGGACAGGACAAAAAGTATTTTGGGGTGCATTTAACAATGTAAAAGAACCGAATTTTTGTCAGTTTGTCTGTTCTTTTGTTCACGCTAATCTCCGAAATGGCTTGACCGATGAAAATGCAGTTTTAACTATTTATAAAGTTTTATTATATTTAACAAACTTCCCTTAACGTTTAATTATAAAATTTTTATTTCAACCGGTTTATAAAAAAATATATATACAAATATATTTTATTCGACTAAATTGATGTAAAATTATATTATCTGTTTTATATTATTTAATTATTTGTAACTTTATCTCTATATATAATAAAACAGTAAAAATATTTTGTCTGTACATTTAGTAATTTTGACTGAAATGGATAGAGGGACACTTAAAAAGAATAATAGAAAGCAAAAAGATTTTTGCTTTGAAAAAATAGATAGATTTTTTAGTTCGTTCGTTCGTTTGAAATAAATCTATATAAAAATGCCTAAAAACATCCTTTCTACGTGTACTCTGTAATATTTACCAATTGTACATTTAGCTAATAATATGTGTAACTAATTTAAAAACTGTACAGGAGTTAATATGCAAACATTACAGTTATTTTACAATTAATATTATAAATCATTACCCAAATCAATAATTTTATATTTAAGGCTGTTTCTGAAGCAGTACCTTAAATTATTAAGTGACATCAGCACATTTAACAGAGCTTTAAAAAACATAACATAGTAAAAATAACGTAATGTTACAAAAATATATACATATAATAAATAATTAGCTTTATGTATATTTTATGAATATCAAATATCAACATTGCTCATATTTTTTAGTTCGAAATAATCAAAAATTCTTATAGAAGTTACGATAATGTTGTAAAAAAAACATATTAGAATATTACAGATTAAAGTGATAAAAAAATCATATTAGAAATCATTAGAGTTGTCAATCAATTCTGCTTATTAAATCAATAATCATGTATTTTAAGCGGGCGAAGCCGTGGGCGGGCCGCTAGTTTTTAATATACGGATATTGTCTTTAACTGATAATGTTAGAAGAACACAAAAAATATTTAATTTAGTAGATAAATTGTGCGATTCAAGCGGGCGAACCCGCAAGACGGTCCCTATATAATATATAACATATGGAAGCTTACTGCACTTTTCCATATGATCTGATTTTGAAGCGGTGTCAAGGAGTAAGAGGATTTAGGTATTACTTCAAAGCCCATTGCCCACAGAATGGCTCACCCGCATAATAGAGATTAAACGGCTCAGTTGCACTGCATACAATGCAATTTGTTCGAAAACCAACAAAGAACACGAGGTACTGAATTATCGTTTATTACATCTTAGCCAGTCGTGGCGCAGGGCCACAAGGTAATACTGTAAAAGCGACGGTTGTGGATTCGATTCCCAATCGAGGAAATGAAATATTTATTATTATATTTTTTTCGCTCTGGTTTTGAAGTAAAGCACGGCGTTGAGTTCCGCCAATCAACACGCAATGCCTAGAAAATTTCGGCAGAAAATGGGGAACAGTGTTTCTTAACACTAGGTTCACTCTGTATACACTGCCATTTGCGAGATACAGCGTGAAGCTGATTTATTACTCTTATACTTAAGCGGGATGCCTCTGAAATGGAAATTTGAACAATATAAATGTAATTTAATGCTTCGTTGGATGCATAATTGTATGTATTTTAAATAAAGTATAAATAAGAATATATTAAATTATAAGAGAAAATCTAAATAACTGCTGTATTTATTATATTATTTAACAAGCTACGTTGTCTTTTATTTGCATTCTAAGTAGAACAATGTGACTCGAAGTGCATGAACGATGTTTATATATTATTTTCCGCGAATAGACCAGGCCGTAAGAAAAGGAACTAAATTATTATACAATTCAGTATCGAAGTTGTTATATTTGTTAAAATAATTAAAAACTATTTTTATTATTTATAATGATTAAAAATATATGACTAAAAATTATAAATAAATAAATAACCGGTTAAGTGCGAATCGGCGAACCACTGATGCTTACGTACCCATTTTAGGATTGTAGGTCAACGGGAAGTACAACTTATAAAACTTGACAAATTTAAGTTTCTACAAACATATGCTTACGAATATGCATTTAATTTCGTATGAAATAAGCTACGATTATAAGTTTATATAGATTTTTTTCTATAAAATACCTGTATATTTTCACTTTTCGGGATTTTTTTCTTTTATTTATATTCTAAGTTCTCACTTCATGCCAAATTTGATAACTGTAAGTTTACGGGGAGTACCCTATAGGTTTTGAAATACGCAGTGAATTTCGTACAAAATGCAGCAAAATCAATGCATAAATGCTCATATGTTTTTATCGTGTTGATTTAGAAGCTTGATTTTTTCTAAAGATTCAAGACATCCTATACAGTATGGAAGAGGCAGCATGTGGGTATATACCTGGATATTTGATATTCATTTCAACTCTATGCTATCTTTAGATAAATAGTTTGGAAAAAGAACAATAATATAATCCTGTCATGGTTTCGTATTTTTCTTTTGACGCACGGAACACTAAAAATTAATAATATATTGGAAATACTTTACTATATAGACTTATTAATATTTTTATTACCATTATAAATGAAATGTATGAAATAAGGAATTTATACAAGCAGGATTTACAAGGTCTTGTTTATTATTGATTTCTCAACGACCTCAGTGCATGCCATAATTACATGAACCACGTTAGCGTACTTCAACGAAAATATTTCTAATTATTTTAATACTACAGTGCTTGACTTTATATTATGTGGTGCAGGTAAAAGTAGGTTACGCCTAAACATATTTGTCAGCTATTTAACACGCTGTAAGGCTGAATAAAACAGTGAAAGCTTCTAACAAAATAAAATCAAATCAGCTTCACGCTGTATCCCGCACACAGCAGGGTAGGCAGAGGGAACCTAGTGTTACGGCCCTTCCCCACTTTCCGACGAATTCTGGAACCATTGCGTGTTGAGTAGCACAACTCAACGCCTCGCTTTACTTCGTCATCAGAGCAAAGAAATGGAATTATTATTTTTTCTATTATTTCTTCGAGAGGGAATCGAACCCGCGATTGTCGCGTTACAGTCACGCCCTTGTGACTGCGCCACGACGGAACATAATGACTTTTTATATCAGCCAGCGGTGAACTCTGACATACTAAATTGTGTGATACAGAAATGTTAGGACCGTGAGTCCGTGACATACATATACAGTAAAAGGAGAATATTTTTAAAAGCTCTCGTAAAGTAAATTATATTGTTGTTAGACTTTTAGACGTTATTTAGTCGACACCTTAATAAAACAGAAAAGTGAATTAAATTACTACTGTACTGTGTAGTGTAAACGAGACAAGTTGTGGATTCGATTCCCAGTCGAGGAAATGAAATATTTAATATTTTTATTTCTTCGCTCTGGTGTCGAAAAGCTACCAGCGTTGAGTACCAGCTCTCAACACGCAATACTTCCAGAACACGGCGGAAAATGGAGAGCGGAGTCTGTAAGCACAAGATTCCCTCTACCTCTGCTGTGTTCGGGATACCTACAGTGTAAATTAAAGCTTCCTTTTATTATTACCGTTATGTAAATTTTGGAGCAATTAACCAAATAATTTAGTACTTATAACAAGTTGAGACTACAAGTTCAACTTTACTATAAACACTTATTGAATTAGAACAATGTTGGCCACCAGCAGCTTTTACAGTCCCATATTATGTCCCTGCGCCACGACCACGGCCACGACTTGCCTCAAACCATTTTCTATTACTTGTATTTGATCAAATATTAACCCGAGCTAAATATCAACACATCAATACAAAAGCCATATCTAAAATTCTAAATATATAATACTTAGAGACGGTATATATCTACGTTTACGTTTTAAAAATGTTTTATTTTACTCAAAAATACCTTTTTTTTTATTATTTCACGAGTAGCTAAATAAATACATTTGTCACCTCAAAGAGAAAAATAGATTGTTAGCTAACAAACTGTGTATTCTTAAAAACATTTTTATAATTTTATTAAATAATTTCTTTACACAGTAAAACACATTATTAAATATCAATATTTTTCAACATTGATGCAAACGATTTTCGTAGAATAATTAATATGAATATCAAAATTGATATTTATCAGCTTCACACTGTATCCCGCACACAGCAAGGTAGGCAGAGGGAACCTAATGTTAAGACACTCCGTTCCCTACTTACTGCCGAATTCTGGAGGCATTGCGTGTTGAGTGGCAGAACTCAACGCCGCGCTTAACCTCGACACCAGAGCGAAGAAATGGAAATATAAATTTAAGTAAATATTTCATCTCCTCGAGTGGGGATCGAACCCACAACCAGTCGGTTTAACAGTCACGCTGCGCCACGACTGGCCTCTACAACAACTACGAGTGCGTATATATTTTTTTAAGACTTTCAATTTTATGGTCAAAGCCTGATTTTAAAAAAGCAGTACTTTAGTAAAATGAAAAATATCCAAATTTTTAAAACAGTGGCAATGAAAACAGATAATTAAAACTAGCAAGAGCGCAGATTAAAGTCGGTTAACAAGAGCATGTTTTGCGCACTTGAGCACGGCCGCTCGTGTTTTCAGTGAAAGGCAAAAACTGTAATTTGGCGCCAACTACTACATTGAGAGATATTTTAATATAAAAATCACTCTTAAACAAACATTGAGGCCGGTCGTGGCGCAGCGGCACGAGGTGTGACTGCAAAACCGACTGGTTGTGGGTTCGATCCCCACTCGAGGAGATGAAATATTTACTTAAATTTATATTTCCATTTCTTCGCTCTGGTGTCGAGGTTAAGCGCGGCGTTGAGTTCTGCCACTCAACACGCAATGCCTCCAGAATTCGGCAGAAAGTGGGGAACGGAGTGTCTTAACACTAGGTTCCCTCTGCCAACCCTGCTGTGTGCGGGATATAGCGTGAAGCTAATTTTTTTTTTTTTTTTAAGCAAACATCTGAAAGATTAAAATGTTATATCAGCAAATGTAGGCTCTACATTTTGAAACCATTATTGGAAGTATACGAAGAAAGGGATAATCTAAAAAATGGATAACAATCAATACAACGACTTATATTATTTATTATTTTTACAAATAAAAAATTGTTGTGCATTTCATACAGACGACTTAAATTTTAAATTTTATAAGTCACGTTACCGTTACGACGACGTTACCTAAACAATATAGTTTCAGCTTTTGTTTTACCAGCATTAAAATAATAAATAATATAAGAAAAAAAACATGAACAAAACTTACTATTGTACTGTATTGTAACTAATTTATAGAAATTGGTTATCCTCGATTCAATATAAATGTAAATTTGTCCTATAAGATTTAGTTATTTCTATACAAGGCGCGTCCCGCTCGGGGATTTCTAATGGTAGAGAGCCGTTTATGAGCCAACAGTGGTTCAATACGGCGTAAAACTAAGGTGAGCCGCCAATTAATTAAACCTCTTAGTAATTAAATTGGCCAAGTATGCATATTTTAGCATAATAAGATGATGTATGTATCTTATTATGCTAAAAAAATAAATGATGAAGCCGTCGTGGCACAGAGGCACAAGCGTGTGAAAGAGCATTCTGGTGTTGAGGTAAAACCACTCATCTCGCAATGCTTCCAGAACTCGGAGGAAAGCGAGGAGCAGAGTGTCTTAACACTAGGCTCCCTCTGTCTACCCTGCTACATGGGGTAGAGCGTGAAGTAAAAGAAAAGGAATTTAATTGCATCATATTACTTTGAGGCCAGTCGTGGCGCAGCGGCACGAAGTGTGACTGTAAAACCGACTGGTTGTGGGTTCGAACCCCACTCGAGGAGATGAAATATTTACTTAAATTTATATTTCCATTTTTTCGCTCTGATGCTGAGGTTAACGCGGCGTTGAGTTCTGCCACTCAACAATGCCTCCAGAATTCGGCAGAAAGTGGGGAACGGAGTTTCTTAACACTAGGTTCCCTTTGCCTACCCTGCTGTGTACGGGATGCAGCGTGAAGCTGATTTATTTATTTTTATTTATATTACTTTACGTATAATGAATGAAACATATTAAGTCAACAACGCACCGTTGCAAACGAGCTTATAGCTTCATCTATACGTGAAGGAAATTAAAACACTGTCGTTGGAAATGCTAACGCGATTGATAAAAAAAAAGCTGTTGATACACACACACACACAGAATTTGTTATACGTGACGAACACACACAGCTAACCTCTTCAAACATTTTTCTATAGATTTTTTTGCTGTATGAAGGCATAATTGAACATGAGGTTAATAATGGGTCATATACATATAAGTAGTACTGGCACTGCAATGGCTCCTTTGTTCGTGTTTCGCATACGATCTGGTACAAATGTTTTATTGGCGTTTACCGCTGTACCGGCTAGAGGCCCGCGATGGAGTCGATCGATCCCTGACCCCCGACCCCCGACCCGGTCACCGGCAGATAACCTGATGCATGACCCCTCGATTTGCGGGTTCACTTTACGCTCGATATAGCGGACAGGAAACTTACTTTCGTTATTACAGCGCTAGTAACAGCAAGCACACTTTTTAACTAAGCTCTATTTTCATATACAAAAAAAATGCTTATCTAGTATAAGGTCGGAGAACGGATAGAAAACATAAATAATAGCAATTATTCAAAAAAAAAAATATTTATAAAACAGTGGGGGACGGAGTGTATTGACACTAGGTTCAATCTGCCTACTCTGCTGTGTGTAGGAAACAGCCTGAAGCTGATTTTTTTTACATATCCTATGAGAAATTTCGTAGAAGTTAATTAATTGTATTTTATTGAACCTTTTTCTCTTCGTCATTTTCACTTCAGGACAAGCAAACATTACATACTAGTGTTAAATTATACTGTTCTTCAATTCCAGCTTACTTACGAAACATTACATGCTGTTTAATGAAACCCAACATCAGGCTATGGTAATATAAGCTAAAGAGACGTAAACGTTTTAAAATATACACTTTTCTTATTTTTAATCGAAAGGTAACCGAATCGAATAATGGCTTCATTTTGTAAATGTAAAAGTAAATATTAGATTATGGATTACTAATTAAAAACTATTATTTAGGAAAACTTATTTTTTCTCTTGGAAGGTATTCAATACAGCTATTCGCAACCAATGCCATAGATAATGTTGCTACCTAGTTTGAAATATTAAAATTAAATTTTGATATTATATCTAATATTAAAAAAATCATCAAGCTCTGTTTTCGGCCGCAAGCCTAGGCTCGAGTCCCGCGGGGAGCGCCCTTACCGCCGATGACATCCTCCCAAGCAGCGACGTTGGGCTTGCACTTTCCCAGAATTGTTCCTGATTGAATGTGTAAATTATAAAATCAATTTGTTGGCAAACGAAGCATAATGAAAAAAACGCAAATAATAAACCGTGAAATGATCTAAACAGCCCCACAAAAATTGTTATCATAGCGAATGCGATACAAGCGTATGTAGGTGACGGTGTTCATTACACGATTATGGCTTCCCGCAAACACAACATGACGTACGGGGGAGGTCGTTCAACTTTCTATTTACCTGACTCTTTAAATTTGCGCGTCGAGGGACCGACCTCCTCTCCTAATGGAGAGGTGGCGCGCCTTTCAGCCGCGTACCTTTTTGTATGGAAATATTTTTTTTAATTTTCCATATATAGTTTTTTAAAGTAGTGCAACAGATGCTTGAGAGCTTTGCATTAGGTTTTTTTTAATGACTTTTTTTATTTTTTTTTTTCTGTTTAACGGTGTATTCCGCAGGTTAAGCGGAGAGAGCGTATTGTTAAGACAGTCTGTTTTCCACTTTCTGTCGAATTTTTGGAGCCAATGCGTGTTGAGTGGCGAAACTTAACACCGCGCATTGCCTCAACACCAGAGCGAAGAAATGAAAATATTAAATATTTAATTTACTCGAGTGGGAATACAAACCCACAACCTGCCGCATTTACAGTCACACGCTTGTGCTCCTGCGCCGCGACTGACCTCAAATAAATATTAAAATATTGAACATTACAACTATATATTTATAATATAAATATATATTTTTAAGTACTATTTTACAGTTAAAGAACTGTAGTTCTTTAGTGCAACACAATACACTGTATGAAGGCATTTCGCTCACCCTTACTAAACTTATAAATTTATGTTTAGCATGTGTATACAGTCGAGGTTAAATTCCCTAGTATATAGTATTGATCTAGAAACTTCTATGAATAGAACCACGCTATAGCTACTGACATTATCACTATTGTGTATAATATATGAGGAATTTAATGTGGCATTAATGGATATCATATTTATATACTCGCTGGGATAACAATCTTATATTCTTTTTGTATTAAATAAATGTAGTAATGTATGAGCTATTTCTGTTGTTTTATCTATTCCGCACATAGTGGTGGATGGAGAGGGAACCTAGGAACTTAATGTTTAGATACTCCGTTCCGTACTTCCGTGGAATTCAGGGAGCTTTGCGTGTAGAGTGGCACGTTTATTTTTTTTAATTATATTTCTATAAAATGTAATAAAAAAATAAAATTAAAGCAATGTATAAAGCAGTTTCATTATAAAAATAGACACCTGCATTGAAAGGTCTTACTCGAGTTAGTATGGGATATAGTGTGAAATTTAAAAAGAGTTTATGTTGCACGTCACTTTGTTTTATATATAAGCTACAGTATATAATTACATATTATGAATAAAAAGTAATCTATTCTGAGAACAATGAAACTCTACAAATAAATCGATACATGCTCGTACAGTAGGTATTGATCGCAGTCGGGGAAATTGAACGCGTACAGGATTGAAAACATTTGTTAGAAATGGGTATTTGATACAGACAACCTTCTATATACTAGCGACAATTACGAATTTAATTTAATTTTATCAGCTTCACGCTGTATCCCGCACACTGCAAGGTAGGCAGAGGGAACCTAGTGTTAAGACACTCCGTTGCCCACTTTCTGCCGAATTCTGAAGGCATTGTGTGTTGAGTGGCAGAACTCAACGCCGAGCTTTGCTTCGACACCAAAGCGAAGAAATGGAAATATAAATGTAAGTAAATATAAGTAAATCATCTCCTTGAGTGGGGATCGAACCCACGACAAAATCGAAGCCAATCAGTTTTACAGTCACGCCTTGTGCCCCTGTGCCACGACAGGCCTCAATTATACTAATAAATAAATAATTACGAATTTAAGTTCTAATGTACTACTACTACTTACTACTGTAATGTTTAAAATGAAATAAATATTATACCTACTTCCACATTACTATAAAATTATAGAATAGAATCAGCTATACATTAGCTTATTTACTTATTCTGCTGTTTTTTGATGGATTATTCAATCAGTTTACAGAACTTCACTTCTTGAATACAACAAAACAATTCTGTACCTTGGCACACAAATTTTTTTGTACCTTGGGAATGTCCCAACTATTATTTTTATTTTAGATATCAAGAAACAAGAGGAAAGTAACAAGACTTAGCTCAATATAAATAACGTCAAAGAAGCTAAAAGAAGATAAAATAACAACGGCCAATTCGAAAGGCAGCTGAAGAATTCAGTATTTAAAATGTTTGATAGGCCGTTATGTCAAGAAAAACAAAGAAAGCGAGAATACAACAGTCATGTACAATACTTATTTAGAAAACGAATAAAAATTTGAACGTACCGGGACTCCGACGACGAAACCGACCAGGTGCGACCGACCTGATCGGTTTCCAGGAGGCGCGGGTTCGAGTCCCGCTACGTTCAAATTTTTATACGTTTTCTAAATAAGTATTTTTCTTTCCTAAGTGTCACTTTAAAAATGCTTAAAAATAGTCATATACAATCCCAATAATGCTGTGAAAAGGATGTTTACTGATGAGGAACCAGTTAGTTTAGTATTGCTTAAAAGCTTCTATATTTCACTATGACATTTACACAAAAGATTTTTAAGTTACCGTATGAATATGGAGTTTTGTTTTGAAAAAACCCTATCCAAGTTTTTGTGGCAGAAATCAAGAACAACTGAGGTTTTATTCAAACCACACCAAAATCTAAGCCTTTTTTATTATTAATATTGATATGCAGATGCGATATATAAACAAAAGTTTATTAAAATTGTGTGAGATTAAAGAAAAGTGTCCTAAGGTACAAAGATTATTTTTAGGTACACCGCAGATCTCTGTATATTGTTCATTAAATATGTTTGGCTCGAGGAAGGCTTTGGAAGCTTTTTCTGATAAAATTTATGTCATGTCTAATATACACTAGTTGCATAAAGTAGTATTGGTATTTCTATTTAATAATGTTGATTGTATAGATTTCGCTTACAATAATATTATATCTCGTCTAATATCTACGTTAAGAAAACGTTAGTTAATTGATTTATTGATCTGTGATATATAGTATACCAGTTTTGAATTTACAAACTTTCCTTATAAAATAGTATTGCAAACAAAAAAGTTTAAAAAAAAAACAACTAATGATGCCTCTATAGCCTGATCACATAGGAGTATTATATTTAAATGTGTAAGTTTGTATAATTTCATATTTAAGCTGTTAACCAGTTAGAAGTCAATGACTATTACAAAACATTATTTTATACTATTACAAAACCTTATATTACAAAACATTATTTTATAAAATTAAATCAAATTAAATTAAATCAGCTTCACGCTGTTCCACACAGCAAAGTAGGCAGAGGAAATCTCACGTTCCCAACTTTCCACCGAATTCTAGAGGCATTGCGTGTTGACTGGTGTCAACACAGCGCGAGGAATTGGAAATATACATTTGGAATAAAATTTAATTTCCTCGAGCGGGGACCGAACCCATAACAGTCGCCCTTACAGTCACACTATGTAGCCATGCGCCACGTCTGGTCTCGCCTATTTTCTATAAAAAAAATAATGTTTTGTTCTTGTGATGTGATGCTTTTAAATGTACTACTATTCACTAAGTAGTAGCGAATCTACAATATATTTCTTACTATCACAAAACTTCATTTTATTTCATTTATTTTCTCAATAGTTATAATTCAATATAAAACTCTATTCTTTTTACCAATTAAGTAAACCAAACAACCGAAAATATGTTATAAAACAAATATGAACGAATCTATGATAATATTTTTATTTTAATAAGAATATGGAAACCAGTTCGTAATTCAGATTTAATTTGAAATTCTAGTTAGCCATATCATTTGTTTACCGCAGGGAAGCGAGGGTGGATAGTGGTTTATTTAGAGTCAATACAAGTATTAACGATACTATTCAATTTTTTGTGTCAACGACCCGATGTTTTATTATTGGAATTTTATTGTAAGACATGCTTTGATATTCGAAAGATTTTATATAGGAATTTAAAGCAAAAATTGTCTTCTATTTATATGATTAAGGATAATCAGTATTTGATAGGAACATCAGATAATTGGAGATATTTAAGCCATTTATTTACATTTGATATGATAAAGTAAATAAATGGGTAGTTTCTGAAAGATTCTTTTTTTTTTTCAAAGTCATATTACTATTCTGTCGTAGCAAGGGGGCAGCCAGAGGCATAAGCGTGCGAATGTAAACTCAGCAGGTTGTGGGCTAGACTCCCACTTGAATAAATTCAATATTTCATATTTTCATTTCCTCACTCTGGTAACGGGACAAAGCGCAGCGTTAAGTTCCACCACTCAACACGCAATGCCGCCAGAATTCTGCTGAAAATAAAATAAATTACCACCACACGTTGGGAGTTGTAACAGAAACGTACACATTACGTAGAGTAACATGATATCAGAAATATTAAAATTATAAATCAGAATATGAACAAAAGCACTATTTCCATGAGTGACTTTAAACATTTTACATTTATATACAAAATATTAATATAATTAAAACCGACTAAGAGTTTTCAGTTTCGCAGTCATTAACGTTTTGAAAAACATTACCGTGAAACTATACGAGCCCCAACTCTACATTTAAACACTATAGCGATATTAATCTAGCATTATTTTCATGAAAAATGTTTCAACCACGTTTTTCCTTACATAAATGAAAAGGTTGCATTTCAAAGGGTACGTGAAAGAGATGTATTTCAATGGCCCCGACCGCCCATGTCCCATATTCTGTGACACCTAGGCGTCGTGCGACAGTCACAGGCTGCGGGCTTTAGCATACCAGCCAGGCTTTATAAAGCGTTGTGGCGTGGTGCGGCAGTTCCAGAAAAGTAAACTTTCAATTCTAGACAAAGAGATAACTAAACAACGCTAATTGCATTTTTTTTGATAATGTATTATTTTTTTTTATGTAATATTTGCATTTCTATTTGTATTGCAGTTATGAGAACCTAGATGGGGTAAAAATTAAAATGAAACATATATGATTTCATCATAGGATTTCTATATAAACGTTGAACAAACGATTTAATAGATAAATGGACATGTTTTGCTTCGTGCTATTAATGATAGTTATGGACTTACTCATAAATACATTGTGTATTTTGAATTTGTTTTTTTTTATTATATTTTTACATACTAAGTAATATTTCAATATAAAAATAAATAAATCAACTGTATCTCGCACACGGCAGAGTAAGCAGAGGGAACCTAGTGTTAAGACATTCCGTTCCCCACTTTCCGCTGAGTTCTAGAGACAATGCGTGTTAAGTGGCGGAACTCAACGCCGCGCTTTCATTTCCTAAAGTGGGGATCGAACCCACAACCAGTCGATTTTACAGTCACACTTTGTGCGCCTGCGCCACGGCTAGCCCACTACTAGACTGTAGTTACTAACATAGTATATATGATCCTATAAAGGATCTACAATTTTCTTCCAATCCTAAATTAAAAAAAATTGCTTCGTCCATTCCAGTTACAGTGTAAAAACCATACAATATACAAATTAAAAACCGCATTTTTATGAGAAAAATGTATATAAAACTTACTGAAAAACCTCCATCAGTTATAAAAGGCAAGCTGATTTTACACGATCAATGTCGTGCCGTATTTTGTGGCCTTGTCTCTATGGAAGCAGACAATGTCCATTGGAAAGTGGGAAAAATCTTTTTATCGTATAAAAACCGATGTCATTGGTATAGATATTGCTAACTACGTGACCTAAATTAGTTTTAGCCTCGATTTTTAGTTATGCTATACAGTGTGTAGTTAAATTTTTAGTTTTATCACTAAGATTTTGGTTGAAAAAGAGTAACAGAACTATATTGTCATTGGAAATTAAATATTGCAAAAATGCTAACGCTTTTAACTGTCACTCGAATTTAGATTTCTATTGAGCGGAATGCTGTGTGTAAACACCTTACGGCATTTTATCGTTCGGACAAAGGTCAATTCAGATATCAGCCGTTCTAATAACATTTCGATTTCGACACCTAAATATACTATACAAGTAATTCTGTTTTAAATTATTTTCAACGTTACGCTGTATCTCGCACACAGCAGGGTAGGCAAAGGGAACCTAATGTTCAGCATCCGCAAGTCACTCCGTTCTGCATTTTCCGCCGAATCCTGGAGGCATTGCGTATTGAGTGGCAGAATTCAACGTCACGCTTTGCTTCGACACCAGAGCGAAGAAAGTAAAGTATTAAATAATTCATTTCATCGAGTGGGAATCGAACCCACAACCTGTCACGTTTACAGTCACATTTTGGTCTTTTGAGGTGTAGGAGGCAGCGCCACGAAGATCTCTATTTCATTTTGTATCATGACATTTAAATAATTTAATTAATATATCCAACTTAGTTAAATTCAGTCTAGAAATAACGCAAGCGGAACTAAATTAAATTGTTTTATATTTATAGGGGCACATCTCTCTCGAATAGACAGCTGGTACTTCACCCACGCACTGTAATGAAACCGTTTAATATAATTATTTCACTGTATTATCGATTTTCACATTGAATATAAATATTTGAATTATTGTATTTTCAAAGATTATTTTCCATTTATTTGAGGCCAGTGGCACAGGGACACAATAGTGTGGCTGTAGACGCGATAAGTTGTGGGATCGATTCCCATTCGAGGAAATTAAATATTTAATATTTTTAGTTTTTCGCCCTAGTTACGGAGCAAAGCGCGGCGTTGAGCTCCATGTCAACACGCAATGCCTACGGCAAAAAAGTGGGGAGCGGTGTGTTTTAACATTAGGCTCCCTCTGCCTTCCCTGTTACATGCGGCTTGCATAGAAGCGTAAAAAAAATACAGACTATAATTCTATTCTTAGGATAAGTTTGTATAAAGACTATTGATGCTACCTTGTTTGTTTGAATAGACAAAGCTGCGACGAACCTTCTGATTCAATATGTACACAATACGTGAAATTACTTTGAATTCTAGCTATTTTGCATAAAGCAGCGGCGTTGAGTTCCGCCACTTAACACGCAATGCCTCCAAAATTCGGCGGAAAGTGGAGAACGGAAGTGTCTACCTAGCCTGCTATGTGTGAGATAAAGGGTGAAGCTAAAAAAAACTTAACTTTGGATGTGACAGATGCACAGCGTAGATGACCTTAATCAGTCAACAAAGAATTCGCTTTCATTTATATCATTTGACAACATAGAACACTGCATTGCAGTTGTTGTGCCTTAATACCTAAAAATATTAATTATTCAATATAGAAAAGAAAAGTTAAGAAAAAAATATATATTTGTGTTATTTATAACCTTATATTTACATCTACTAACTCGACATACCTAGTACAAAATACGATAATTAGCTTCACGCTGTAACCCGCACACAGCAGGGTAGGCAGAGGGAACCTAGTATTAAGACACTCCGTTCCCCACTTTCTGCCGAATTCTGTAGGCAATGCGTGTTGAATGGCAGAACTCAACGCCGCGCTTAACCTCGACACCAGAGCGAAGAAATGGAAATATAAATTTAAGTAACTATTTCATCTCCTCGAGTGGGGATCGAACCCACAACCAGTCGATTTTGCAGTCACACCTCGTGCCGCTGCGCCACGACCGGCCTCCAATACGATACATACATACATAGCAACAGGTGAATTAAGTAGCAAATAGTAAAAAAAATATGCCAAGTATCAGTTATAAAAAAATATTATGATTAAAAGACGACGAATAAACATCCGATTTTTTTTTAATTTAACTTACGACAGAGTTGGCTAACTTACAATTTGTCATAATGGTTGACCTGTATAGTAAGGTCAGTTGGTTTTGCCTTAAGGTAATTCAAGACGTTCAAGCAGATGTTAAGCTTTCTTCATCTTGTTGTATCTATACTGATATTATAAAGCTGAAATGTTTGTTTAATTCTCAGGAATTTCGAATTGAGACAATATTATTGTATTAAAATCAGCTTCGCACACAGCAGGGTATGCAGACGGAACCTAGTGTTAAGACACTCCATTCCGCACTTTCCGCCGAAATCTGGAAGCACTGTGTGTTGAGTGTCGAAACTCAACGCCACCCTTTTGCCCTGACACCAGAGCGAACAAAGGAAAATATAAATTTAAATAAATATTTCATTTTCTACTTATCAAGTAAGGCTTATATAGATAGGATATTATACCACATGAATCGTAACGATGTACTTGCGGTCAGAGATACCGCTCGCGCTTATATTCTAAGACTCTAAGATATTACCATTCTACCACGCGGGCGAAACCGCAGGCAATCGTTAGTGTTATATAAATGTGTGTAGCACAATATGCTAATACTATACATATAATAAAACTGCAACTGATCGCTGTCTGTACATGGAAGATACATGTATGAGAGAAATGTTAATTGATGGCATGTATTAATTTAATAGAATCGAAAATTATTAATTTTAGAATTTTTATCTGTTTGTTTAACGGTCGAGATCGTAACCAAAATACAACTATTCAACAAACTCTACATAAAATAATAAAATCGATACAAAGGAACCTAAATATGAAATGGAACCTAAATCTGCATCGTAATGCATCATCGGGGACGAATAAATTGACCCGAGACAGGTTCGTGTAAATAAATGCAAAATCAAAGGTGATAATCACTCTGGCCGCAAGTGTACTCGCCTACATCGGTGACCTACTTGCGAACCGTGCCAGCCGCACCGGCGACCGCGCCGCAAAACAACCCCCTTTCTAGGTACAGGGTGGGTTTTTTTTTTAATTACTATGCAAGGGCTAGTGACAATTTATTGTATTGATGTTATGTGTCATTAGAAAACTGTAAATGTCTGTTTGAAATATTATTTTTTTTTTTGTTAATTTGATAGTAGATATTATGTTGTATTTCGAATATTAATATATTAGAACTAAGTTTGTAAAAAGAGTAAGGAAAATGTTAGAGATTAGAGTAAATATAATTATGTAATTAAGTTTAAGCTTAAATAGAATTTAGGGATGGCCTTTGTATATGAGTTGGGTATTAGGTAGGTTTTGTAATAAAAAACAAATATTAAAACTAAATTTGTATGGACATTAAACCAATCGTACTAAAATGTAGTAGAAAGGAAAAATCAATATTGCGTCGCTTGACTCATGATCCGGTACGAAAATGTCAAAATCGTTAACTTTTACAGCAGTTTCATAATATCCTTTTTACTAAATAAATATTCATTTGTTTTATATAAATATTAGAAATTTCATTAAAGAAAATATGTTGTGAAAATTGAAAATAAAAATATGTTTTTATATCAAAATTGAAAATGTGTTTTATTTTAATAAAAAAAATATCGCTTCGATTTACATAAGAGACACTACCCATTATTCATTTAATTAAATATTAAAAAACGAATTGAAAATAAAATAATAAATAATCTGTAACAATACATATTTAATTAACCTATATTACAATATTCATTTAAATATATATGAAAAAAAATAGTAACATGAAATTAGTTGCAGGGGGGGAGGACTGATAAAGAAAACAGAAGGCGGGTTTTTCGAGGCCGGAGGTGGGCGGGCGGCAGGGCGCGGGTGGCGTGGGGCGGGCGGTTCAAGGTTCCAAGTTTCAGGCGCCACTGCGGGACTATGCGTACATCTACGCGTATCACCCGACCAAATTAAACCTACACATTGTTCCCACAGTCTCTGTGAAACGCGCTTGTAGTTAATCTCAATTATATGCATTTTTAACTCATTTGCATAATATTTACGGTTTTTTTTAGTTTTTTTGTATCACACACACAGCAGAGTAGACAGAATCCAGTGTTATGATTTTGCTCCCGATTTTCCACAGATATTGGTTGCAGAGTGGAGTGAACTCAACGCCGCGCTTCGCTTCGACACCAGAGCGAAGAAATTTAAATATTAATCACTTCATATTGTCGAATGGGAATCAAACCTGTCGCGCTTACAGACACACGCTAGTGCCTCTGCACCACTCTAACCTCAAGGGACAATAACGTGACAATATGAATTAGCTGTCGTGTTCTCACGTATACTGCTTACCCGAAAAAGCGGCGGCGGCGTGCGTGACCCGTGACTGTACGAACTTCTTTTATTTCAATTTTCACCACAGTATTTATGCGCTATAAGTAATTAAATATGGATATATAAACTGTACCATTATGTATGTTTTTGGTATTGTATGTTTACGGTTCACTAGATAGATTTTTATATCAAAAGAATATTTTTAAACTAATAATGTCCAAAGTGGCTAATAATATATAAAGTAAACGAAATTGAGAAATAAGAAGACATTACAGTAGTATATTTGTACATTCTGTAGACGTGAACTATTTTTTACAGTTGAGACCTAGTGTTACTACGTGATATAAATGCTTATAAAAATTTGCAGCAATCGTTCTTTCTAAGTCTTATACTACCAATAGTACCTATCTATATTTTTACTTTACGCTGTATCCCACACGGAAAGGTAGGCAGACACTCTGTTTCCCAGTGTTAAGATACTCTGTTTCCTATATTCCGCCGAATTCTGGAGGCATTACGTGTTGAGTGGTGGAACTCAACGCCTCACTTAACCTCGAAACCAGAGCGAAGAAATGAAAATAATAAATAATTCATTTTCTCAAGTGGAAATCGAACTTACAAACTATCGCGTTTACAGTCACAGACTTGTGCATTTTATTTATATTTTATTTTCATGAATATCCTTCATCATATTACAGATATGTGTGATACAGATAAGTAACTCTATTATTCACATTTGGCTCATGCCGATGATTGAATGTTGGGTGGAATCAGACCGTGACTGTGACTGACAAAATTATTTTAAATATAGACCGCAAAAGGAAATTAAATACAGACCGGTGTTGTATTAAAAGCCAGTAGCCAGAGATATACATATTTACACAGTACGTCAGTTTATAAACAATTTTATGTTCTAAGAAGTAAAAATTGTATTAGAGTCTAATCATATACAATTATTAGCGAGAACTGCCTTTTTAACAGGGTTAAAAAATATTGATATGATTTTCTAAAAAAGGATTTACATTCATACTGTGATTTTATATGATAAATGAAGTGAAACTGTTTGCGGAAAATGTTGATCGTTTACTGCACTGGACGACAAAAAGTATAATATTATATAATTAAATGTTATAGTAGCGTGTTTTATAATGCACGCCACAGGATTTGAAATATGTTAAAAACCTGATTTAATAATGAACGCTACTATTAATATGTTATATAAACTTGAAATATGAACAAATTAGTATGAAACGTTTTATAAAGTCAATTGTTATTAAAGTAATGGTAAATTGCGATACCTTATATTTAGGCACGGAACATAGATAGACCTACATCAGGATTGTCAGATAGCAGGGAAATCCGGGATTGTCCTGAAATTTTGTGTATTATTCCGTGTCCAGTAATTTCACTGTGCTAATCTATATATATGAAAAAAATCAGTCAGAAAAATTTAAATATTAAAAATTTAATTTCCTCAAGGAATCGAACACAACATTTCGCGTTTACAGTCACGGAATTTCGTATTTTTCTCATTTTTTACTTACGGGTACATGTGGTTCATTAAATTAACTGATATTAAACAATATAATCCTGAAAAATGTAAATATATCTCACTAATACAATTTTTTTTACATTTTTAAAGTGTTAATCCTTTAGTGGGTTTTCTAAATAAGTAATTTTTTTCCTAAACACTTAGGAAAGAAAAATACTTATTTAGAAAACCGATCTGTCGGTTTCCAGGAAGCACGGGTTCGCATCCCGCTACGTTCAAATTTTTATACGTTTTCTAAATAAGTATTAATACAGTATTGTTAATAATGGGTGGAAAAATAATTATAATGACTTTTTAATGAGCCCTTGACTCTCCAACTCGAAAGTGACAATAGAAATGTGAAAAAGAAATAGATTGCAATTAAAAATAATTGCGATAAAGCGCATTCACTCACCTTAATTCAAGATTTAATTTCGAACGAGATATTTTGCGGTAAAAGATGTAAGGCAAGATGTAAAAAAATAATGATAATTAAGTTATTAAATGAAGTAAGTAATTACTTATCCCTAATTAATACCTTCCTACATTAGTTAAATCTCCTGTTGTTTAATAATCTCTAAATGATGTTCCCTGAATCAAAAAGTGAGGCCATTTGTGGCGCAGGGGAACAAGCGTGATTGTAAGCCCGACGGGTTGTGGGTTCGATTCATACTTGACTAAATTAAATATTTTCAGCAACCACTCATAAACTAAAGACGTCGTGGTGCAGTGGCGTAGCATCTGATGTGTAAACGCGATGTGAGATCGATTCCTACTGGGGGACATTAATTATTTAATATTTTCATTTCCTTGCTCTGGTAGCAAACAAGACAAAGCGAGGAGTTGAATTTCGCCAATCAACATGCATTGTTTTCTAAATTGGGCGGATATTAGGCAACGGAGCGTCTTAATACTAGAATCCTTCTTGCTTCTATATGCGGGATACAGCATAAAGTTAAGTAAGTAAATCAATAACTAAAACTACTACTACAAAAAGATTAATGTTATCTTATAATAAAACATTTTTAGAATCATGCATCTATTGATAAAATAAATAAAATCAGCTTCACGTTGTAACCCGCACACAGCAGGGTAGGCAGAGGGAACTTAGTATTAAGACACTCTGTTCCCCACTTTTTGCCATTTTCATAATTTCTGGAGGCATTTCGTGTTGAGTAGCAGAACTCTGCGCCGCGCTTTGCTCGATACCAGAGCGAAGAAAATGGAAATATAAATTCGAACGAGATCGAACCCACAACCAGTCGGTTTTACAGTCACACTTCGTGCCCCTGCGCCACGACTGGCCTCAATCTAATATAATTTATACATATATATATATATATACAATATTCCCTGTTGGGGTCACCTCTCACTTATATTGGTTTCCTTTACTAGCGTTCTCTGCAAGCTTTCCTTTGAAATATATTTTTAAATCGAAAACTAAAATGAGATAAGAATGTTTATTTGTAGATAGATTCTTTGCATGAAAATTGTTGCTTGTGTTGTTGGTAAATGAAATTTGGTCTTTACAGCTTTTGGAGGTCTTCGTGGCGCAAGAGTACAAGCGCGTGACTCTAAACGCAATAGTTCGATTCCCAATTGGAAGAGTGCAATATTTTGTATTTTCATATCCTCGCTCTTTTAACGGGGCAAAGCGCGGCGTTGAGATCCGCCACTCAAAACATAATTCTTCCAAAATTCCACGAAAACTTGCAAAGTAACTTAGTGGGGAACATAATGTCTTAATTCGGTTTCATTAGGTATTTAAACATCTAAATATAGTGAATAATAAATAGTGTATGTGATAATTAGCTTGTCTGTAACTTCTGAAATAGTTACACAGAAATTCTTATTTAGTTTTGGATAAATATAGGTCTGCTATTATTTAGGATTAAAACAAGCTTTCTATGTTATGGATAAAATTATGATCAAATTTTAGTTTTTTTTGAAGTCATATTAATAAATTATTAATAGTATGACGTTGACATTACACTTCTTTAGTAAATATTGTACAAACAACAATTAATATCTGATGGCAATTCTGTTAAGTTTTCATCGTTTTTATTTCAAATGTCAGTTACTTAGCGGTATTGTGATATTTTTTTATCTGGTCTGCCATGAATTGTGAGAGGCCAGTCGTGGCGAAGGGGTACAAAGTGTGACTGAAATCGACTGGTTGTGGGTTCGATTCCCACTCGAGGAAATTAAATATTTACTTACATTTTAAATTTTCATTTTTTCGCTCTGGTGTCGAGGCAAAGCGCGGCGTTCATTTTCGCCACTCAACATGCAATGCCTTCAGAAGTCGGAGAAAATTTTTATAAATTGTGATAATTATCATTTATTTATTTATGTATGTGGTGACAGGCGCAAAATAATCTGCCAGTGTCATGTATAGTTGAAAAGACATAAATGATATGAAGCAGTAAATACAAGAATATAATGAACTGATGAACATATTGTAGGGGATGGACTGGTTCAAACACAAACGAACCAACGCTACATTAGCAAAAATTTATATAAATAACTTAGAACAGTTTGTCATTGTCTCATACATTGATTGTAACGTAAAAATATACACAGATATTATAAAACAAAGAATGATATGGACAAAAATCTTTATAAGCATAACCTAATATAGCCTTTACCCTTGACTCCATTTTCATTTATTTAATTGTAAATAATCCCTTTATGTATCATGCGTGTCGCCTTAGAAACTCATTTACCGATTATTTATCAAGGTTTTTACAGATTTTTTTAGATTTGCCTAATATGCCGCATACAGCAGAGTAAACGGAGAAAACCTAGTGTCAGACACTTTGTTCCCCACTCCCCGCCCGAATTCAAGACATTGCCATGTAATTCATAGAACTAAACACTGTTTCTTTATCTTATTAGAACAAGAAGAGCTATTAGACAGCCTCAAAAAAAATCAAAAATATTTATTTAGAATATATATGTACATAAAAAATATCTTTTAAGTATTTTTTTTTAACTATGTAGCAGTTAATAATATCGTTTTACAAGCAATTAATAAGCTAATTTATAAAATACACCACCAATTTAAATGTGCGCTCAACGAATACGTTTACAGAATGTGGCAGAATAAACTCGGCGTACTTTATATTTGCTTTTGTAATTAAAACATTTACCGCTCAGTAGTACTTCAATATCTCGTTGTTGGTCTTCATGAATTTATAATTAGTTTTTTTCTTATATGAGAATATTCAAAAATGTATATATTTTTGAATATTCTCATATAAGAAAAAAACTAATTATAAATTTATAATTCGTGTTTTTTACTTTATTTAACTTATATAAGAATATTCAAAAATATATAAAAGAATAATTATATGTATACACTTATGCACATATTATTGAATTTACTTATTTATGCCTAACCTACGTTTTATTTATATAAATCAATCAGCTTCATGCTGCATCCCGCACACTGCAGGATAGGCAGAGGGAAGCTAGTGTTAAGACACTCCGTTCCCCACTTTCTGCCGAATTCTGGAGGCATTGCGTGTTGAGTGGCAGAACTCAACGCCGCGCTTTGCTAGACACCAGAGCGAAGAAATGGAAATATAAATTATAGTAAATATTTCATCTCCTCGAGTGGGGATCGAACCCACAACCAGTCGGTTTTAGAGTCACACTTTGTGCCCCACGACTGGCCCCCGTTTTATCTATATACTTTACTTTATACCTATTTTTTTTAACTATACATTACACGTTTTTCATTAAATCATATGTTACTCATATGACCGGGTTGGCTGATAGCTCATGCTTTTAGCATTAAATGAAAAGGCGGCTCTTTTGTTCATATCTGATTTTTTGATTATAAGGAAAATATGATAAATAATAAATATATTTGTCTGTAAGAGCTTGCTCAAAGCAATAAAACCTTATACTTATACGTATTTTTTTGTTTATCGTTTTTCATTTTATATAGATCTTTTTTTTTGTGTGTGCCATAAAGAATATTGTATTCTATTCTATATAAATAAAAATAAGTAAGTCCCCGATTTGCTAGGTTAACGCACGTCGTCACTCGATTTGAAATTTCGGTAAATGTGTGGCCGATAAATGAGAAAATGAGTGGAAACGTAACGTCATGAATTTACTTTGCCGATCCCAAATTAAAAAAATACTCTGTACCTGTATTTTTATTTACAAAAAAATATATATATTTATGCAAGAAACACAAGTATCAATTAATAAATTTAAATTGATGATCTTGTGTAAGATTCATTTTGTGTTTAAATTAGTGTTTTTTATGTGCGACAACTAAATTAATAAAGGGAGAAAATGTATACATTTTCATGTAAACACAAAACAAACGTAAGTCTATTTATTATGCATAAAAAATATATGTATATGACATGACAAACTTGTTAAATACAACAACCAAGTTGTACCAACTCCATAGCATATTTTTTTTATAAATTCTTCTTAAATATCTAACAATATTTTGATAATCAACAATGTGTAATACTATTGTCGTATTTTACTAAATAGTATATCGTATTTAGCTCATCCAAAGTAAACTTTTCAAGCTAACAAGCGTTATAGGTTCGTTTGTTATATGTACGTCCATGGAAGACTGACTAGCAGCACAAATTTTTTGATATAGTGAAACATTTTTTATCAATTTGACGCTGTATCCCGCATACGGCAGGGTAGGCAGGGGAAACCTAGTATTTATACACTTTCTTCCCTTATTTGCGTTAAGAGTTGAGTAGAGAACTCAACGCCGCGCTGTGCCTCGACACTAAACCGAAAATATAAAAATACAAATTTAAATTAATATTTTACTTTCTCAAGTCGAACCCACAATCAGTCGTGTTTACAGTCACTCACTAATGTCCTTGCGCCACGACTGGTCTCAAGTATATAAAAGTGTTTTCTATAAGGCTTAATTGCCTCAAATGAATTAATATGAAAAGTGATAAAGTTTTATGTATTATAAAATGTCATAATATCTTAGATCGTAAACTGGAATTACAAATATCTAATGAAAAATATGTACATTCAAATTATACACAGGATAGTTACGCAAAGTGTGAGGTCAGTTTCAACAATTTCAAGAAAGACATTATTATTTTGAGATTATTTTGTTTTACTTCAACCTATCACGTAAAATGTTTAAAAGTTATAGAGTTAAAAAAATAATCAGTTGTAACAACGTTGGGGTAACTCTTTTATGCGTATACATAAAACTATTAATGCTTATTACCCGATCAATAAAAACATCTTGCTTAGTTTTGTGCGATTTTTTGTTATTTGAAAATTTTTGTAGCCAATTTGACTGGACTATAAATGAGTGACTGACAGTCGACGCACAGCCAAAATATGCGTACGCGACTGGACGTAGGCTGTTTAAAATTAGAGCACTGAGATAAACCTTCCCAAAATTCGACGAAAATGTAAGAAATGGTCTAAACACATAAAAGTTTTGTTTTAATCTAAGAAAAACTATTATTGATCTGTGAGGTGCTTTTCAGAAAAGAAACTCACATCCGGATGTTGTTTATTTAAAAATGAATTGCCAACTTCTTCTCACTCCATAAAATTAAAAGATCGCATATATTCATATTTCATTCAGTTTACATTTAGTACACATCAATAATGTCAAAATCAAAATTAGTGCACATCAATGCAGAAAAAGTATTGATAATTCTGTTACTGACAGCAATACTCTTTACTACATACAATTTCTACTAATTAAAATTTTTTTAGCTTCACGTTGTATCCAGCGTACAGAGAGCAGTCAGGGAAGTCAAATGCTTAGACACAGCCTTCATTAATTAAGCTTACAGACCTTATTCATTTACTTGTTCACTGATATTGTATTTCGTACTTGCTTCATATGTTTCAAATATTGAAATCTAAGCTAAGTAAGTTTAACTAACTTCTTATAATATCTTTCGTAACACTATGTTTTAATTAAATTTTAATCTAAACACTAATGAACAATTAACTCTCTGTCTTATAGCTAAGACTATTAGTTGTGATACATAGTCATATTAAACACTTTTTTACTTTGACATTTCAGAAGTGGAGTGTCTTAACACTTGGTTTCTTTGTCTACCAGACTAACGCGGGATAAAGTAGCGACAAAAGCCAATTAAAAAGTTAATACTATATTTTGATGATGCCATAAAGTCCTAACAAATACCCTGCAAATATACCTAAGTAAGTGGTTATTACAAATTATTACGGTCCATTCGTGAATTATTTTCCAAATTAGGCACTAAATGAATAATTGCAATATGTATAAGGAACAAAGTGTCTTAACACTAAGTTCCCTCTGCCTACCCCGTTGTGTGCGGGATACAGCGTGAACCTGATATAGGTACATATTTTAATTGAAATTCACCGTATATTAATTAACGGGACGTAAATCAAAAATAAAGATAATATCAAAATAAAATATAGAAATGCGTATACAAGTCACATAAGTTGTAAAATAACATTTAAAAGCCTCTAAACTTAGGAAAAAGATGAGATATTTTTAATGAATACTTTGAAAAACGTTTTGTATTTACATAAATAGTAAACAATATGGACTATATTAGTGTTGGTTAATGTTAAAATAAATAATATAAATATATTTGAATACATTAGAGATCTTATAAGTAATCTTAATATTAGATGTATATACCGTAACGAAGACCAAGTATGGAAAGAGCGCAGGTTCATACGAAGTACATTAAGGTATATTGTATAACTATCCTCAAACTTATTGAAGAAGGAAACTTTGAAAATATTTAAAGTTTATAAAAAATATAATTCAAGTAAAAACTTAAAAATATATATTGTATCGTTTAATTAAGTTATTTTTTTCCTTCCTGCGCTAAATGCGCTAATAATGATAAAATGGCAGTGACACATAAATTGGACAGTCAATTTTGACTTATTTTATATTATCACGTTGATTTAAAATAAAAAAGGGTTCATTGGTAAGTAGGACATATCGTTTTTATTATATTTATAGCTATCAAACTTAAGAAAACGACGATATCGACCACGACACGATGTCGTAAAAAATGGCCTTTACGAAAAAAACAATAAAGAAACGGAAATTATGATAATTTCGAGAATTACCAACATAAAACATAATACAATCATTTACTTCGCGAACTCTACTGCCTCACTGCTACTATAATCAACGCTGGTCTTCTCTTTCTTACGAATGAAAAGCTTAAGGAAAAAAATATGAATTTAATTAGGATAAATAGGTAATGTGAAATAATTAAAAACATAAACAAGTAATAACACACTTGACTAAAAATATCAGTCGTGGGAGGAACATTTTACTATGCAAAATTAACCAATATTTTGTTTCGCTAAGAATAAAGAAATGTATATTATGCTGAATTAACTGACAATCTTAATGACCCCAGAGCTCCCTTACTTTCACTGTAATTTATTTTCACTTACAACACTCTTCGAAATAAAGCTTATAAATAATACTTAGAATTATTTATTCTAATAAATAATAAATAAAAAAAAACTATACCAATAAATATTAATAGCATTAAAACCACAAAGCTAAACTTGGTGTATGTATCTAAAAATGTCAACAGCTATCTATATCACGTTATAAGCTGGATGGAACATGCAGTTATATCGATCCCGGCCTTTATCTCCACTCCACTAGCCCCGGCTGGTGCGACACTTGACGCCCATCAAAAGGGCCAACCCAGGTCAGCATAAGATGAAGGTGATGTGCTATCTCGATCAAAGTCTCGGTTTCACTAAATTCCTTTCTCTTTCAATTTCACCCTCAAGCACTAAAGCGAGAAGCTACTTTAAATTTCTTTAGTATATAATGGAGGCCGTGATACCTTAACTCTCAAGGGCAGCTAAAACAATGTCATATTTAGACTATCTTATCTTTTTTTTTTATGAAATAAATTATTAGTATTTTTTAATAGAATAATAGGTTTAAGTAAAAAGCGCGGCGTTGAATTCCATCACTGAACACGCAATGCCTCCAGAACTAGGCGGAAAGTAGAGAACGGAGTGTCTTAACACGATTCCCTCTGCTTACCCTGCCGTGTTGGGGATACAACGTGAAGCTAATATATAGTTTAAGTATTCCATATTTTTCCTATAATTGGCTAGTATTCTTTTAATTATTTCTTGGTTCGGTTCTGTTTTCACTCGAGGGAATGCTTAAATTTGACCAAATAAACTTGTACATTTCCTGCCCTGGTAATGATGGCGGCGTTAAGCTCTGTCCTTCAGCACACAATGTCTCGAATATGCGCTGAAAGTAGAGTACGTAATATATTGATAGCCAACATGCACTTTCTAAATTGTCTAACATGCTTTGTGGGATACAGCGTGACGGTGAAAAATGTATTTGAAAAATCTATATATATAAAAGGACTTGTGCTAATGGTAGAAACGTGAAATTTGGGCAGATGTTTATTTTCATATTCTGGACATCCACTAAGAAGGGAATTTGAAAAATTTTAACCCTAAAGGGATGAAATAGGGATTGAAAGTTTGTATGGAAAAAAAAATAATCTGTACCGATTTTTATAAAATTTGAAATTCAGACTCTTAAAAATATTTCATTGAATACATGTTTCATGGTTTTTAAGAATTCTCCCCCTAAGGGATCAAATAAGGGGTTGAAAGTTTATATGGAAAAATCTTTAAATTGCCACCGATTTTTATAAAAAATTAAATTCAGACTGTTAAAAGTATTTTATTGAACACGTGTTTCGTGGTTTTTTTAGAATTCACTTCTAATAAGCGGGCGAAGCCGCGCGCGCCCTCTAGTACTAATATAAAAGAACAAGTATTACCATCGCTTGGGATAGATATCACGAATTCTCTGTAATGCTACAGACCAACAATAGAATAAAAAATTGTAAATTGAAATAAGTAATTCACCTTGTAACGACTCCGTTGAGTGGTCGAGCTGAACCCCGCATTTTGTCTATTCACTTTATATATTTTTACCATTTGTTAAGATTCCTTTTAGTGTTTCTATAAATATACGTATTTCTGCTAAATATTTAAATATTTTGTTTGGAGAATTCATATTATTCGTAAGTGAATTTGTAAATAGAGGTCAGTCGTGGCGCGGGGCCACAAGCGTATGACTAAACGCGACAGGTTGTGGGTTCGATTCCCACTTGAGGAATTCAAATATTCAATATTTTCATTTCTTCGTTCTGCTGTCCAGGCAAAACGCGATGTTGAATTAAATCACTCAACACGCATTGCCTCCAGGATTCGGCGAAAGAGAGGGAAGAGTGTCTTAAAACTAAGTTATTTCTACCAATCCTGCTGTGTGCCGAATACAGGATGAAGTAAAAAAATCATTAACTACACATCGCAAAATTATATTATTATATTATATTTGTAAATACATGCAAATTTAGTAATCAGTTGTTGCTTAGTAAGTTAATGGTATAATAAATTTTCGTATTGATAACACAAAAGACTTGGCAAATCAGCTATAGTAGGGATTTTTAAATACGATATATAGAAGAATATAATATAAGAAAATAATAGTAATAGTAGTAGTTAATAATAATAGTAGTATGTTAAACATTTATTAAAAAACGAGTGCTTTAAAAGTACTTGTTTTAAGTTTCATTTATTCCTATCTGCATATAGCAAAAAGCTTTATAAAAATAAATATTGCTAATATAAGTTAGAATAATATCAAAGAAAACGTAATTACAATATTACAATCAAAATCACATATTTACTACTTACAAATAAATTAAAAATAGAAATAACGCAAGTTCTACAGATTGCTACGCTGGCCTGCTACGGTTTGCTACGATGGCTACGAAAAGTTCGTTTAGGTGTATTTTTTCAGAATTATCTCTCTAAATTTCTTTGTATAGTTATATATTAAGGTTTTTCTTCAATGAAGTTATGTAACGAACCCTAGACTTTCCTTATATCTTAGCTTTTACGTAACAAGACAAAATAAGTCACCTTGGCTTTGTATTACCCCAGAAATCTATGTTTAAATTAGTAATTGCTTTAAAAAACACGTTTTTAATAAGATTTGTAAATGTGTATTTGGTTACTTTGTCTCATGTTTCTCTCTACTCTTGTGACATATCATGACATTTGCAAAATTAAAGAGTGTCAACATAATACATAGTGTGTTTAGGTGTTAAGAACGGGGCGGAGGATGGCAGCGGCGACGGCGGTGGCGGCTGTGGCGGCGCGCAGCAGTGCCGCAGCCAGCGCGGCGTCCTTGCCACGGGTAATACGCGCGAGTCACGCGAGCGGGGTCGATAGCGGCCACCGGCCAGCCTCCGCGTCAATTATTCAGCACGCGACGCCACCACCACCACCACCGCCACCGCCACCGCCACCACCGCCACCACCTGCCCCGCGGACAAAGGACGCGCACTGCGACACCTACCGGCCCAGCGCTGGCCCGTCGTCGGCCGCTCCGTCTCCGTGTCAGATAGACAGCCAGTACGAAGCACACTTAGGGTCCAGTATCACTCCTCGTCGCGTGGTCGCGTGGTCGCGCGGGCGCGCTGGTCGCGCGGTCGCGTGTGGGCGCGGGTGTGCGCGGTGGTCGCGCTCGCGGGCGCTCGGAGCGGGGTCGCGCGCGGTTATGCAACGCGCCGCCACCGCCGCCGCCGCCACCGCCGCCGCCCGGACGGGAAATCGAACGGGTGCGCGCGCACCCGCGTCGATACCCGCCCGCGCCGCAACGCCCGTCCGCCGCCACCGCCGCAATCCACCGCGCGCCGGGGACGCTGGAGGCTGGCGAGGGCTCGTCTTGTCTTCAAAATAAGTGCACAGAACGAAGGTTACCGTTCAGCGCAAAAACTTTTATCTCATATAGGCCTTTATGTAAATCAAGGTCCATTTCGACATCTTGAGTCTTTACGTAACTATTCTGTCCATATGACACCAACTGCTTTATTCTGTCGATGTATGTACATAGCAATATTGTCTATTGTAGTAAATATATGAAATTAAAAATTTATTGTTAATTAAGTACAAGTAGTTTTTATTCAATATTAATTTTGTTTGTCACTTGATCGCTATTGTTACCAAAAAAAATATTATTGCGATTAAATTAATTTTAATCAAGTACTATAAATTATATAATTAATACCTATTGTTTATTAAAAACTTCATAATACAGTTTTGCTTGAGACGACACCTACTGTAAAGACATATTTTTGTATGAAATTCCTGTCACCTGACACAGTACCTTTATCAGGTGAAGATTTTCATATTTACAAATAACATACATATCTGTAAATATGAAAATCTCTTCTACTAAGTTAAGCGACTTTAAGTAAATATTGTACAAAAAAATACATTTAACAAAAAATAAATGGCTTCATATTTTCATATAATCGATAAAAATATAGTAGAATTTTTTATGTGTTCAACATTGTTACTTCAACGTACAAAATATTCACACGCCCATAAAGCCGCTGGAAATACCTAATTATGAGAAGTCAACAACTTTAACTACACAACGACTCACTCCTCATTGAATCCCGTCTTTATTAAGCGGAAATACATTATAAGATTAAACGATCTTAATTTTTTAGGGTTGCTATTCTCTTGTTTATATATATATGTTAATAGAAAAATCTTAATTGACTTTTTTTTCAGCTTCGTGCTGTATTTCCTTCTTACAAAAAGTAGAGTAGGGAGGCGCCCTAGTGTTAAGACACTCCGTTCCCCATTTTCCGCTGAATGATGTAGTATTGCGGGTCGGCGAAAGTCGACGCCGCGCTTTACTTTGACACCCTGACACCTAGCGAAGAAATGAAAATATTAAATAGTTCCTGAGTCGGAATCGCATCTACAATCTGTAGCGTTTACAGACTTTTTGTACCCCTGCGCCATGACCGAAAAATGGCTCAGATAAATGTTTGTGTGATAAAAATAATTAAAACATGCGAGAAGAAAAAATCTTAAGAATCACATTAAAAGTGCGTCCTTAAATTTGAATAACAAAGGATATGACGAGCAACTTTTTTTTATGGAAATGACAAGGCAAACGAGCGTACGGATCACCTGATGGTAAGTGATCACCGCCGCCCACGACCCCGTGCAACACCAGAGGAGCTACAGGTTCGTTGTCGGGATTTAAGGAGCGCTTTTTGAAGGTATTCATGTAGTATCGACCTGGGAATACTGCCGCGGGTAGGCCATTCCACAGTTGTGTGACGCATGGAAGGAAGTTCCTACGAAACCGCACAGTAGTAGTGTGCCATGTATCCAGATGGTGTGGATGGTATTTTAGTAAGTGTATGCGGTTAGAAAATTCGCCGGCAGTTAACCGTTCCCCAGAACAGTCTCCATGATAAATGCGATAGAGTACACACAGCGAGGAGACGTCTCTATAAAGCCAAAGTATCAACTCTTTCACAGATCCCTCATTCTCAGATCATCAGGTCTTCAATAATTCGAACGGTTCTACGCTGTATGTGATCAAATGGTTCAAGCTGATATTTGGATGCACCAGCCCAGAGACAAGAACAGTAAGTACTATATATGAGGCTGAACCTAGGCCCTTTACAATAAAAGTCCACAGTTGCAAAAGTGAACGCAAGTGATACAAATTGAGTGCAAGTGTATGGGTGAGTGGGTGTTTTGGTATGTCTCACATCCACAAATGTGCTTCACATTTGTGTGTGTGTGAGATCATATGTGTGGATGACTCACGTATGTGGATGTGAGATTACATGTATATATGAATCAGCTTCACGCTGTATCCCGCACACAGCAGGGTAGGTAGAGGGAAGCTAGTGTTAAGACACTCGGTTCCCCAGTTATGTATGGATGGCAGATCATATTTATTTATTTATTTAATTATAACATAGTACATCAAAATTATTTTTCTTCGCGATCTTAAGCCCGATTTGGCTTGTATGATCACTGCCCATTCCTAAACACATTAAGTTACAGAAAACATTCCAAGCATACAAATTACAAACAATTTTAACAAACATTAAAAATGATAAAATTACAACAAGCGTGACAGTGAGGTACTCGTAGGTCGCAAAAAGACGTGTATTTGTAATTACGCATACGTTTTAAACGTCAAGCTACAGTGTGTTCATTTTGTTATAAGAAATAGAAATATTTTTTGTTAATTATTATAATACAGTAATCATTTCTTAAATAATTCTAAAAAAAACTACTACTAGTAATTTTATCTTTAAGGGTTTTCGGTATTTCATTAATTAGTCTTGGGATTATATAATTTATAGTCCTTTTACCATAAACATTGTTAGTTCCAGTTGTTTCTATTGTATTATTTGAAATAGATCTCGTTAATATTTTGTGTTCTTTAAAGTTTCTGTTGTAGTGAAAGAAATGTTCTTTAAGTAAAATATGTTTTACTTTATCTTGTATTGGCAATACCTTGTTATATTCAAAAAGTTTATCTTATTATGTTAGAATTTATACCTTGCTGACATGACTGATGATAAGATTTATTAAGATGAGTTTTAAATGTTCGACCGTAGCTACTGAGCCCATATTCGATTATGCTACCATTAAAGATGTATGTATGTATATAATTGAAATTTACTTTTGAAGCGTAGTTTGTTTTTTACTAAATAGAGTTTTGCTGTAATAAACCGTAGTTTATTACATATATATTCAATATGTTTGTGTCAATGAAATCTCTTGTGTATAAAAACCCCTAGGTATAAATGTTTTTCAACTTTTTCGAGAGCCTTACAGTTCAAATTATTACGATGCAACACAATCGTGGTCGTGAGATAATAATTACGTACTCGTCTTCACTTTTGCTTTTTGTAAGTTTATTACTAGACCAACATCTATGTGACCATTTACAAAGCAACTTAAAATCACATTGTAGATTTTCCACAGCTGTTTTGAGCTTGTCTCTTTCTGCTGCTACCAGGCAGGTGTCATCCGCATATTAGTTTTTACCTATGACATGCTGTAAATCATTTACATATGCCAAATAGTGAAGGAGGTCTAATACCGAACATTGAGCTGTGCCTTCAGTAACGTCTACTTTTTCGCCATATATTTACATTGACCACATATGCCCGATTTGCCAAATTTTCTAATTTTTCAATTAAAATATTATGTTTCAGGATTTCAAAGGCTTTATAATATTTGAACAACATTACATGTTTATTCTTATTTAAACTTGCATTAACGTAGTTAGTTAAATTAGATAGTAGTTGTGTCGTACTTTTTTTGAATCGAAAGCCGTATTATTGACTAGCTAGTATATTATTATTTTATAGAATTCGTGTATTTGATTAGACAACGAAATCGAACATTCGTATAGCATTTACTCACTCATTAAACGTTTTTAAATTCATTTTGTTATCATATTTAATTTTATATTGTGAAACAGCCTGTATATTGCTTGCTTCTAAGCAAGTTATAACCGTAAGTCTGATCTGCCAGTACAGTTCCGACAGCCACGCTTACCACGTCTTGTGTGTGTAATCACAAAAGATTGTGATCTATGCAAGTTCTGGACGTATAGTCTTTTGTAACTTCTATTCTAGTATAATCGGAGATACCACACTCAGGTCAAATCTCACTTATTATATTAAGATTAGTACGTATGAATATTATTGTATGAATTTAAATCCCTATCTGGTATCATATTTGATATACAACTTAGCTCTCGGATAAAGTGTAACACATTATATGATGGAGGACTATATAGCGCACAGAGACATAATTCGCTTTGAAGGTGTCATTAGTTGCCCAGTGATAGGTGACATTCGAAATATTTACCTACTACCTCCTTTATGATGATTACGTAACTGCGTATACATACATAGCCTAGTGATGTTACATTCCGGCAAAAATGAGAAACATGTTCCAGCTGTTCCATTCCGGCTTCGGAACATGTTCCAATTTTCGTTCCGGTTCCGGGTGTTGATTTTTTTGGGTTCCGTATCTTAAAAGGTAAAAACGGAATCCTTTGGGGTACTTTCAGTTTTTTTTTCTTTTGATTTTATTTTTAACCTTTTTTGTCCTAGCGCCAAAGTCAAAGCCACCCCGGAAGGGGGGCAGCTTTGAACATTTGACTACTGCTACTAAAATTGATATTGCACCTTTAACTTTTATATTATTCTAAATATGATGCTACGATTTTGTGGCACAATTGTTGGACTAAGCACTGTAAAATAGTAAAGAAGTTAAAAACTGTAGAATTTTTAGATATGACACAAAGTTTAAAAATCGTTCGAATGTGCCCCCCTCTCCCCTACCTAATCCACCATTTTGTACTAGCAGCTATCTTGGATTTGAGTTTTTTTTTAATGTATTGTATTCTACAAGTTAAGCTCTTTCATTTGATACCCAAATTGAGTAGGTTGTAAAATATGTACGTCGTCATTTTGTTACGGCGGCCAAATTGGATTAACAACAAAAGTAATCACTTTTGAGAGCAAGCTATGAAGTTGCTATACTACTACTACAACATTGTTTAAAGTATTTAATCCCGGTAGTTTCCTATCAAAACTACATACTTCTTAATTAAATTAAACCAACTAACGATAATAAAATTATTATTTTTAATATAGTTACTTATTAAAATATGAAATAATTAAATGAACTATAAAAGATAGCAATTGAAATCTCAGAAATAAATAAACAACACTAAGGGCGAAAGGAAAACGAAACAATAATGTGGAGAGTTAGTCGTTGAAATTAAATGTTGAACTAGGTGTTCAGAACAGTTTAAATCTCAAAATTTTAAATATTAGAATTAGTGGAACGGCTTAGGAACAGAGAACGCGTGAGTACAAACGCAGTCGGAAAAATGTTGTGGAGTTTGCAATGACTCATTCCTGTTACGGAACAACTAAGTCAGTTCCTATGCGAAACTGTTCCCGGAATAAGCGTTTAGCGTATTGTTCCGGAAACATGTTCCAACCGGAACGAAACATCATTACTATAGCCCTAAAAATGAAATAATGTACCACGATTTTTCGTAATGCGTACCTTACTTAATATTAAAACCCTTATTTTAGCACACTTTTGGCGTCAATTAATTCTATATAGACAAAAATTTTAACAATTAACCTTATATTAATTTGGATACAAACTAAATTATTGTTATATTTATTTATTTATATATACTTTATTGCACAAATTACAAAAAAGAAAAATGTACAAAAGGCGGGCTTAACGCTAAATAGCATTCTCTACCAGCCAACCTTGTCATGTGTGAGAATAAGTCTGTAGGTGTGCAGAAGTAAAATATACCTACATATACATACATTAATATTCTATAAATACATAATTATACAAGTAATATAATATATAATAAAAAAAATATATAATTATGATAATATAATATCGATATTCTAAATAAACTACAAAAAAAAACCATATACATATATATACCATACCAATATATACAAACAATTACATAATAAATTAAATAGATTAATATTATATATTTATACTATTTTTTAAATATTTATACTTAGAGACATGCTTAGAATATGCGTTTATATCTACACAATCATAGATTTCTCTAGTAATATTACTCGATGTTATACTAAAAACTATTTTAATAACAGTTATATATACATCGGCATAACGAATAAAAAATCACATGCTTACTTCAATAGTTCCTTCAGGTCTTCATCACTTCTAATAATAAAAATCTCTTTTCGAATTTTCTTACCATCGTTTTCCCTTCCTTACACCATACAAATTTAAATTAATCTTTACACATTTGTTTAGCGAAAGTTCTGTTATAGTAAGTTAAATCTTTTGTTATGTAAATATGTTGAGGCTAGTCGTGGCGCAGCGGCACGAGGTGTGACTGTAAAATCGACTGGTTGTGGGTTCAATCCCCACTCGAGAAGATGAAATATTTACTTAAATTTATATTTCCATTTCTTCGCTATAGTGTCGAGGTTAAGCGCGGCGCTGAGTTCTGCCACTCAACACGCAATACCTCCAGAATTCGGCAGATAGTGGGGAACGGAGTGTCTTAACACTGGGTTCCCTCTGCCTGCCCTGCTGTGTGCGGGATACAGCATGAAGCAGCGACTACTATGAGAGTTGGTTCTACATGACGAAACATTCTTATCTGCGGAGAGGTTTGTTTAATAAACAAAATTATGGAATATTTAAAAATATTGTTTATTTTTCTAAATAAAAACAATAAATAATACTAATGTATTTTATCTAACATAATACCCTTATATTTTTTGTATAGCTACATATACAAAAATAATATTTAAACTTAAAATACATCTATGAACCATTCATATAGTTTACTATTTAAACCCAACTCCCAGATCCAAGAAATACATAGGAATTTTTGTAAAACCTTCTCAATAAAAAACAAACAATACAATTATAAATACTACCTAAGTCTTTGTAATATATTTAAAGATTCCAATAGTAGTATAATATTTTTTGTAAGATCCTCAACAGTTTTATTTTTGCCATTTTCAATAATGAGATCCCAATCTGTATAATCATCTAAATCACATTCGGAGGCAGCATCATCAATTCCACTCTTAAACTGGTAACCTCTTTCAGTCCTAGTATTTTCATCTGCTGTTAGTCGAATTGTTTTAATAATATCACCATATGTTTCTTTAAACCACTGCATATCTGTTTTTCGTCTTATATCGCTGACAATCCATACAGGTTTCTCTGCAGCTAGAATTAAAAAAAACAATCAACTCAGACTTTATACTGCAAAATAGACTAAGCATAAGCAGTACCCTTAAATTTGAGACATTGTGTTGGGTAACAAATCTTATATCTGCACTTTGTTCAGTGAACGAGAGCAGAGAAATGAAAATATTACTTTCCCCCTGAGTAGAAGTTTACAGTCCCACTCTCTATAAGATTGTCCAAGGAAGATCCTTTCTTAAAAACAATGACTGAATTTTATTGGTCACTTGAAAAATAAATATAATAATGATTAAACATCTTTTACAAATATTAAAATATGCGGCGGAAAGTGGAGAATGGAGTGTTGTAACACTAGATTTCCTCTGCTTACCCTGCTGTGTGCGGGATACAATGTGAAGCTAAAAAGAAGTAAGCACATGTTTGTTGACAGAATTAGTAGAATCATTTCAAATTTGATTTGGTCTGTGGAGCTGAATGCAGATTTAAATGTAGAGGTCCCATAAAACCTACACAAGAATTGCAAGTTGCCCAATCATCAAAATATTGTAAGTTGAGTGGTGAAACTCAACGCCATGCTTTGTCTTGTTATCAGAAATGAAATGAAATTAATTCAGTGTTTTAGTGGGAATCTAAACATAACTATTGCGATTGCTTTCAGACAACATGCCACTGCATCACAATGGCCCCTTTGCTAAGATAATGAATATTTACCATTTTCACATGCTGCTCTGCAAAAACAACCATAATTTTTTTGTCTCATTTCCTCACTCCATTTTATCATATCTAGGCGGTACTGCTCTTTATATTCACCATCACTTAAGAGATTATTTAAATTTAATTTGTTTTCCTTTGCCCAATGACTCTTGATGGGTTGTGAAATTTTTATAATTTCACATTGATCACTTAATCTATAAAAGAAAAAAGTTAATTAAAATGTTTTACATCTCATCGAATCATCAAAATATTGAATTGAAAAAAATCTGTAAACTACAATGAAATATTAAGGTCAGAAACGCAAAAAAAAATTTTTATGTACTACAACTGTCAAGTTTTATATTCTAAGACTGATGTCGTATAAATAAAAAAAGTTTCTTACAATGACTTAAGATGATCAGTCACGAAGTCTTTACCACATTTTCTTTTCCCACTGAACAATAATATAATCTTTGGTGCCATTTTTATTAAACAATTATAATTAAAATCGTTTTTACAATAAGAGATATTCAATCTTTACACTATAACAAAAGTAAAACATACGTGTAACTGGTACTTTGACCATCAATTATTATATTTTTTATAGCTATTAAAAATATGAAGTGACTCGAAATTTCATTTCGACTTATAAAGTTAATTTAATTTAATATTCTGTTTGATATCTGTTTAGTTCGGTAATTTCTAACTTTCTACTTAAATAAATAATAATAATCAACTTTCGCCGCTTCACTCGTTGTCTTTAGGGTTTTGACGTTTACACGGTCATTATGACAGTTCAATTTCACTGTAAATATTCACTGACGTTCCACTATTAGTTTAATAATTGTAAAGCGCATTTTATTCATTATAAAGTATATAAAAATTAAATAAATAATTGTAACAATTGTTTTATTCTTAGTAAAAAGTATGAAATATACTATGATGTATCAAAATAATATTACCATAGGCTCCCATTAAAACTTGTTAATCCAACGTAGTTTCTTCAAATAACATTAGGTGGCGCGCAAATAAAGAACACTAGACAAATTAGTTAAAATGGCGCCATCTCTTATGAATATCTCCAAAGTACTTCGTTTGTTGCCACTAGATGACAGTACTGTGCTTTGATTTGCGTTTTACGAATTTCTTATAGATGGTTCACAAGGAACGTAATGTAAATAAGTTTAACCTTGATTTTACCATTTCATTTTTATATTATTTTTAAATTTTACTAAATATTTCTATAAATTTGTAATAATATTGCTTAAATGTTTTGTTCATACTAAAAAAATATTTTGATATATTATTCGGTTCATTATTTACCAATATAAAATACTATCCTTTTATAATTAAACAATACGCACCATTTTAACAGTTACATAAGTTAGACGTTAAGACATCCCATAAATTTAATTATTTAAAATCAAAAATTGTAAACTACTTATTACAACGATAACCATAACAAAGTATTTAATGAATAATACTCCGTATTTGATTCGATATGGGATGTATCATATCACCCACGCTGCATTATTATATTTACCATAACACATAACTATAAATAAAATCGTGCCGACACGAAAAAAAATGGCGTTATTTGAATGCCGGACGATAATTTAAATGTAGCAACAACCGCTTTTAGCTTACAACCTTAATTGACTTAAAAATGCTTATCAATACTCGTTGTTTATAGAATCGTAAAAACTAAAAGTTCCCGAACGAAATTCGACCGTAGCTAAAAGAAATTGAATTCAATTTGTAAATTTCATTTTTAAACGTAATTCCTTTGGCAATACGGCCGAAGTTCGAAGCACGATGCACGCTCACGACTTTCTGAACGACTCCGGACATGACATTCCACGTTTCGTTGTAGATTAGAATGGGATGGATAGCGAGCCACCCGCCGAAAAAAACGAGACAAGCGACCACGGAGCAGTCCACGTGGACTGCTTAATATCAACACAGGAGCAACGACCAATAGAAAACGGTACCACTAATGTATTTCTCACCTCCGCACTCACACCCGGCCGCCAGCCGTTCTCTGAATTATTTATACGATTCTCAACTCTCCGTCGCGCGCGTAGAGCTTCTAGTTTAGCGACGGCGTCGGCGCGGTCGTTGTCGAAATGACTTATGGCGTCCTGCCGACGTCATTCTCGTACGTAGCGCTTGTAAATAAGGCAGATTGTTGCTCGAGGAGTATCGCGCGGCTCTTGAATTTAAAACGATTCCCAAGAACACGGGCGCGAGTTAGTGAAGGTTGGAAGAGGCCGCGGTGCAAACTGCATCGTCTCGTCACAACGGTTCCCACCCCCCCGACACCCGACCTCGGCCACCTCTCCCGCTTTATTGTAGTGAGTTGAACGTGCACCATGCGTGTGACTTGTATGCTTGTACAGTTGACTCCGACTCTCGCGCTTAGCCACGTCGGTTTTGAAACGTAGCGAGGCGTATGTGGTGTGGTGGTATGTGGCGGCAGCTCATCGACAGCCTGTATTTTTTAAATAAACTTAACTCATTATTTTAATTCGATGCTTAGGTAACTCATTACTAAGATATAACAACTTAACTGTTCGATGTAGATTTATTGCTGTCACTGTCAAAACGGTAAACAGATTCAATAAAAGCTACACAGATGCTTATTGTACAATAAATATAAAAAGAAGGATCCTAAATAAAACCACTATAATAACATAATCCCATTTCTATTTCATTACATTAATTGAGAATACAAAAAAAAAAACGGGGGCTAAACGCGTATTCGTTTTATAAAAACAATTTAACTTCTTTAAGAAGAAAAAATAACAAACGAGCGATAATAAAGTGGGGTCCTTTGAGCGTCTACTTGCTCGTGATTATAGGTATTTTTGATTCAATGAAAGGGATCGTTGTTGGAGACTGGCGGAGGGGTAGCGGCGGAAATATTAGGGCGCCCCTCACTCGCGAGTCACGTGACGTGACGATCTAAAGGGCCAGTCGTGACACAGCCACCTATTTGCTTATTAAACTCGTTAAACGGCAACGGGTTTTAATTCACAAGACACGGTGGCACTGACACGTTTGTCCCGGCTACTTGACACAAGTCGCGAGGGTTGTTGTGCTTAGCTTACTTACTTCATTATTAATATTTAAAGACTACTTTTTGTCTGTCGCGTACCTAGTTACTTTTAACTACAGTTTATAAATAGTTTTGATAAACATTTTAAATTGTGAATTCATTGAAAAAATAAATATTAATTATTAATATTAAAATCAACGCATACTGTTTCTATATGATATATTATATGATATAAAAGTCAGGTCAATCATAGAGCGACATGTTGTGGGTTCGATTCCCACCGAAGGTATTGAAATATTTAATATATTTATATACTCGCTTCTGGTATTGTTGCAAAGCGCGGCGTTGAGTTCCGCCACTCAATACTTAATACCTCAAAGTGAGAAACGGAGGTATCTTAATGGGAACAGAGCGTCTTAACCCTAGGTTCCCAGGTTCATTTTGCCTACTATGTGCGTTATACAGCGTAAAGCTATAAAAAAATTATAGATAGGTATATATTTAATAATATTTTTTTATTAGCAATATAATACAAACAAAAATAAAAGATTTACAGTTTAAACATAAAAACATATTTGCACGTTTAAGCATATTAAACAAACGTGTGCGCAAGCAATCTTTATTATTTGTTTAAGCGATGCAAAAACACACCAAGGGCTGTGCTGTTTGAACACATGCGGCAAGCGGGGCCTGAGTAAATTCACATATCTCGACCCTATATTATGTGAATATAATTAATAATATTTTTAAGTGTATGAATGAAAAAGATGAAGTTATATTTATTAATAAAATAATATATATATTCTTAAGTTTTAAGAAAGAATATTTCAAATTATGCAATATCAATAAAAAAATATTGTTTACTTTTTTAAGCAATAGTCTGTGCCTAATAGTTATAAAAAAAAAAACAAATCACATTACGTTACTTGACTTAACAAAGCCGTACACCACCCTTCGTATCTAAAAATATAAATATGACGTTTTTAATATAATTTGAGACGAAATGAAACGTTGTTAATCACATCCATCTGAATTTGATCCGGGTGGGGATAAATGAGAAAAATCAGAACTGGCGTCCCTAAGGTCGGGGGATGTGGCAGGGGTGCAAAACCTACGCAAACTAATGAACTTAATTTCTTATTTGAATCCGAGATTTGGGGACTGAAGTAATATACGAAGTTATGGACCAGTGGAATAAAAATTGTTTATGTAATTTGTTTGTTACGGACTCGGTAGCTATGATATTATTTTTTCTATTCAACGCTATTAATAGAATACTAAAATAACTTGTATCTAAACTTTAGCTAATTTTAATAATTTATTATTAATTTATTTGCTAAAGATATATTTCCTATATCATAGATAGATATTAAAATCTTTTATTGAATACTTATTTAGAAAACGTATAAAAAATTGAACGTAACGGGACTCGAACTCACGCCTCCTGGAAACCAACCAGGCGCTCTGACCACTACGCCATACTTTTATTATTTTTAGTGGGTATCAACAATAGTCGTCGTCGTTATGTTTGACACGTCCGCAAGAATACCCCAGAGGCGGAGAGGTGGGTGCGTATCATGATACAGCACACACGCCATCAATACCGAATACCCTCTCATCCCTCACACGGGCTACGTACCTACAACCCGACGCGTGTCGCACGACGGACACGCCGCGCCGCTCGCATCATTCAATACAAACAAAACGGGAATAAATGCTGGAATAAAATACTTTTAATTTCCCCGGGCGCCGCTAATCGGGCAGCGGCAATGGAGGGCGCCAAATCGCCCTTTTTATTTTACTGCATGAACGCAAATCCGGCGGGAAAACGGCGAGGACGTGCGCGGGGTGCGAGGGGGAGGGGGAGGGGAGGGCGTGCGGTCACGCGCTCGGAATTAGCGCCCGCGCCCCCGCCCCGGGACACCCCCGCCCGCCGCACTTGACCCGCGCGAGGTGTCACCGAGCACGTTACCTACCCGCAAAAAATAGGGGGTGAGCCGCCGCCGCGCTCCGACGCCCTCGCCTCTCGCCACTCAACCACAGGGAGCATGGATTTTGTTTTTAATTTATTACGATTGTTTCGATAATCTTAACGCGCCACTTAACCTACATACCGATTGCCGACCCGCCGGCCACCATCTTTTAATTTATATTAAATTACTTATTTTAAAAAAAATAATAGGTGTTGTTGCTCAATATTTTATACTTAACTTACTTAACCTTCACATAGTCTGTGGACGCGTTTCCGTCGGGAGTTCGTTCAGTAAAATAGTGTTACTAATTGAACTCGGGTAGAGACGCAGACCGCAAATGGTGATATCCAAGTTTATGAACTAAAGTAATGACTAACATTATACCACATAAAGCTAAAACATTTTAATCATCTAGGTGCCTATTAGATATATAAATATTTTACACATACCTAAATATAGCTATTCAACTAAAATAAAATAAATCATAAATCAAATAAATAAATAAATTTCCAGAGACAAGTGAGCGAGTGTTAAGACACTCCGTTCCCCAGTTTCCACCGAATTCTGGAACGAAGATAACATTTTTAATAAAATTTCATTTCCTCGTTTAGGGATTGAAACCACAACCAGTCGCGTTTACACTCACTTCTCTATGCCCTTGCACCACGGCTGGGCTCAATCGAATCGAATTCAAATAAAATCTTAAGAACAATTTAGAACTATCAAATCAAGAAACCGTTTAAACTCGCATAGTGGACCCACGCGTGGGAACGTTAACAAAAATACAGCAGGCAGCTCGTGAATTTTATTGCTAAAGTAAATCATCTCAGTTCACGAACGCTGAACCGACGTTACGTAGTTTTGCTGTAACTCAGACTTTGTCCAACCATTACTCACCTAGTATAAAGTGCACTGCATATGTCTCGAAAGCTTGAATTTGTTCTGCAAATAGTATTTTCTTGCTTTTGATCACTGACAGGTGTTTGTGTGAGACAGAATTTACCTACAAAAAAAATCTATCAAGATCAAAGATACGACGGTCAGTATAATATTTACTAAAAATTGAAGCCAGTCGTGGCGCAGCGTCACAAAGTGTGACTGTAAAACCGACTGGTTGTGCGTTCGATCCCCACTCGAGGAGATGAAATATTTACTTAAATTTATATTTCCATTTCTTCGCTCTGGTGTCGAGACAAAGCGCGGCGTTGAGTTCTGCCACTCGACACGCAATGCCTCCGGAATCCGGTAGAAAGTGGGGAACGCAGTGTCTTTCTTAACACTAGGTTACCCTGTGTGCGGGATACAGCGTGAAGCTGAAATTAGCGACCACGATCATACGTCAATATAATTTAACTATAGATACTATATATTTACCAGATATAAATATTTTACAGCCATTTTATGTTTTCTCAGTCACAAGTGTATAATACATAGGCTATTTGGCAACGGTATCGTCTCATACAGCTAACATTATGCACCAACAGAAATTGCTTGTAAAGTTTACGACATATAACGAGTGCGAGAGTCCTCTATGCGTCATTAGGCGCACTCGTGTGTATCTTTAACGCTTTGTGAGGGAGTTACTTTATAAATTGAGCAAACAGCTCAATTGTTGGCTGATGTAACGTCTCTCCTCTCTCCTCTCTCCTCTCTCCTCGCTCTTCGCTCGTCAACAACGAAGGCAGTGAGGCACAGCGCACAGGCGACAATTGCGCACAATTGACACAGATGCAGGCTGAGGCTCATAGTTCATACTTCCCAGTCTTCTCGTCTTTAAATAGAATGCGACCGACGCGTGGCGACCGTATGTGGATAAGAAATTAAATAAACACCAGATGCGATTTTCATGATCGACTGCTCATAATCATAAATTATACTTATTTCTATCATATTATGTTTTTTTTATTAAAATTATTTTATTTAATTTATATTTTTTTGGATATAGAGTACCTATAGATATTTGTTATAGATTGAGCCAAGAGTCAGGATTTTTAATAAGAGAATGTAACACCTGCGTGGATACTAACACTAAACGGAAGCGTAAACTTTATTGCGGTTCCAGCTTTGACAATTTATCACTAGATTGAAAAGAACTTTGGCCATAACGCTTTGACATTAATAACAGTACATTAAGATCCGTATTTGAAATCGCTCTGAAGTCTGAGATCGATCTTGAGATACCGTTTTCAATAATAATGTACCTAATTTATAAATGAAAACTGCATAGATCGACCTTAGGCTTGAGAGCGGTTTATAAATGCGGGCCTAAGTTCCCACTATGTGTTGTTTTTATCTTTCGTACTTAAAACACAAATGGACATATAATTTAGTTATTGAAGTTCTCATAAGAATATTATAATTTATTTTCGAATAATAATACCTGTTTCATTCATATCTGACATGTGAAGATAACATCTTAAACTATCAGCTTTCCAAATTAAATAATTATTTACGTAGGTACATGTATCAAATAACTAATATGATCCGTGGCATCTTTGTGGTCAACTATGGGAAAGAGTTCCATGGGTTATTTCAACTGTAATCACGAAACCATCACGGAAGAGGGCTTTTTTATACAATCAGTTTCTTTTTAAATATCTAAGCATAATAAACAAGTAAGCAATTATTTTTATGTTTTTTTTTGCTTCACGCTGTGTGCCAGACACAGGAGTATATGCAGAGGGAACCTAGTGTTTAGATATCTATCTGGAGGCATTGCGTGTTGAGTGGCGGAACGCCGCGTTGTCCCTCGATAGGTACTAGAGCGAAGAAATGACAATTAAATTTTTCACATTCTCGAGTGGGAATTGTATCCACGACCTGTCACTAGCACACTTGTGCCTCTGCGCCACCTGTGAATGGCCTCTTTTTTCCTCATGAATCATACGTACTATTTATTTTAAGGTTCGTCCTTTGTATAGTGACATGCTCTAGTTTTTCTAGAGAATATATTAGAAAATTTGAATTCTATCGGTTTACTATAACGTATTAGCGGTAAACACTAAACTTGTGTTACCAAAGTTACGTATGTTTCTGTAATTACGCGAGCTCCGTGACTAGATAGTGAAAGTAACGACGCGCTAAGGTAGCATTTATATTATATGTATCTACATACATCACATATGTTGCTTTATATCTCTTTGTGTTCGTTTCTTTTATTTGACAAAAATCTACTGTATTTAAAATGTACATTAAATATCTATAAGATAGACATCATCAAACTATAGGTACATATTTTATATTATAAATTCTGTGTTCAAATATAATTTATTCATATCCATCGATTAATATTTTTCTCACAGTGCCCCAATTTTGTCGCTTTTTATGAAAATATATAAGTACCTACTTAACACGAAAACTACATCATAAATTGTTATAAACATAAAAGTAGATGCTCCACTGATATAGTAATCAGCCTATTAGGTATATTTAAAAACGATCCAGACTAATGTCTTAATTAAGTTGTAAGTAACATCCACATTTAATTACCGAACATTCATTTTGCCGCTTATTAAAATGTTTGAACGAGTTCGGCACTCGAGTTGCGAAGTGCGAATGTAATTGAAAAACACGTTTCGCGGTATTATGTTTCTACCTACAAGATATATAGATAGATATATATAGATACTTATCTTTTATAATAATGACACGCCTATTAACCATGTTGTAGTAAAACCAACTTGCGTCGCCGACTCGATGGGCGCTCTCGGTAATTGATAAGGCGGAAAGTGACTGAACGTTCGAGATGTGAACTCCGATGTAGGTACATCGGTAGCTGAAGTGGAACCGCCGGTTGACATCGCCGCCGCCCCTCGAGAGATGTCGCTGGTTGCCACGCTGTGCGGCCGCCGCGCCGGTAAAAATACGTGCGGGTATTTCCCGTTACAAAGCCTCGTCGGGGAGGGCGGGGGAGCGATAAATAAGTTAGT
>JAATLQ010024202.1:109920-124812 GCA_013421005.1 Heliconius erato x Heliconius himera
GACTCGATGGGCGCTCTCGGTAATTGATAAGGCGGAAAGTGACTGAACGTTCGAGATGTGAACTCCGATGTAGGTACATCGGTAGCTGAAGTGGAACCGCCGGTTGACATCGCCGCCGCCCCTCGAGAGATGTCGCTGGTTGCCACGCTGTGCGGCCGCCGCGCCGGTAAAAATACGTGCGGGTATTTCCCGTTACAAAGCCTCGTCGGGGAGGGCGGGGGAGCGATAAATAAGTTAGTTTGCGGCGCGCGAGGGTGGAGGGGGAGCGGCGGGGAGCGTTATTTGTAGGGCTCGCGTGTGAATTATTCGTGGGTTCACGCGCGCTGTTTGTCCGCCGTCTTGTAGAGAGTAGAGTGGTCTGAGCGCCGACCCTCCTTAATGAAATTTCATATCGTTCGCTCACTACGCTTCGCTCCATTGTCGTCGCTCACGACCACGACTCTAACTTCGCACAGACGCACAGTATACTACCCTCCTGCCCATTGAACGCGCGGGATTGTTACACTTGACTGTGGAACTGTGGAGAAACACTATTATGTTTGTTCAACTTGAATAGAAATTAGGCTTCAATTGTGTCGTTACTTATACAGAATTGTTGGCGATAAGGTTGTAACCATTACTTACTTATATCTACATGATTTATTATTAGGTACATACCTACTTACATTATGATTTCACATTAAACAACATCAATTCGGCCCAAAGCTTAACGTGCCTAAAGCCTATAAATATTAAATGGCTCGCTATCTAATCTAGGAACGCATCATAACATATCCGAATTTATCGATATAGGTAGAGTAGAGTAGAGGAGATCGTAAACACGACAGAGCTCAGGCCGCGGTTGATTATTGCTGTTAAACTAGAAACATATTAGTGTCGATATTTACTGATATGAATTATGAAGTAACGTAATGAAAGGGTAAACATTTGAACAGACGACAAGAAATGGAAACAATGCGCCGGTGTGACGTCGACGCTAGACAATGACGCGCTGCGATTGTGAGCAATTGACACAGTTGTACCCACTACCACTACCCGCCCACTGTTTACCGTACGTCCTATACCTACTGTGTTTCTATGTATCTTTAGCAAGTTTCAACACATGTAGGTACCAACTGGTAGGTAGGTATGTAGGTAAATTATGAACAAATAAATTATAATATAACGAATGAGTCATATCGTTACACTACATGTGGTTAAATTTAAAATCAATAAGGTTAGAATTATATTTTTCTAATTTCTTTATTATAGGTTGGTATTGTATTTTTATAATTCCTTTATTATTAAAAGTTTAAGTAAATACTTGATTTTTTAGTAGGACTGTTATCGCGACAGTTTGTAGGTTCGATTCGCACTGGAGGAATTGAAATATTTAATATCTTGATTTCGTCGCTCTGGTGTCGAGGCAAAACGAAAAAATATGAATTCGTCCAAAAGTGAGGAGCGGAGTGTCTCAACACTAGGCCCTGCTACATGCAGGATACAGCGTGAACCCGAAAACAATAATGAATAACGAATAAGTACTTAGGTGCCCAGTAGGTATGAATTTACGAAATGCCATCTAAATGACATTGTAGAGTCGGCAGCTCACACGCGTGTCCGCCAGCCCCGCAGCCCACTCGAAGACTCGCTCTCGTACATGCATTATCCGCATGCGTTCGACCGCATGTACTCCGTGCCCGTATGCCGAGAGCCCTTTGCCATTCGCATGCACTCGCCCGCTTAATATGCGGGCTCGTATTGCGCCTTCCACGTCCACATCCACATCAGCTCTCTATAATTTGTGCACCTACGTCGACTGTGGAAAATAGATGCTATGGAAGTGAAGCATGATCTATTATAGTTCGTTATTATGTTAGTGGCAATGTAGATCCATGATTCATTATTCCTATTAAAATCTACTTTTAACTTCACTTAAGGAGGCAGAAGAGCCTAGTGCTAAGACACTTCGTTTTGTTCTCCACTTTTCACCTAATTCTGGAGGCATTAGGTAGGTACCTACTGTTTAATGCCACGCTTTGCTAGGTTACCATAGCGAAGAAATGAAAATAAGAAATAGGTATATCATTTCTTCGAGTGAAAATCGAACATACATACGTACAACCTGTTATATACCGTCGCACGCTTGTGCCTCTGCGCCATAACTGGCCTCATTACTAAATACTACTACTTATTCCTTTTAAATTTATAACATATATCTACCTATTTAACTTACAAAGTAGATATGTAGATACGAATTAATATTAAAATATTCCAATTCATAGCCCATAATAAAAGTCACTACATTAGCTATCATTAAAAGTAACGAAAACAGAACAAAAAACTTATCAGCCAAGCCAAATAAATAATGGCTAACACACGAATAAGAATATTGTATAAATTAAAGTTAATGCAATCATAAAAAACTAAAATAATTAACATATGCAACAAGTACAAATCTTAATGTCACTCTGCTCTTGTTTATCTATTCTTTAATCAGATACGGCATTCGCAAGTCTGTGTCAAGGCCGATGCGTGAACAAAAAACAATAACTTCTTATTAAAATAGTTTTAATAAATATTGTAATAGTATGTTCTATTTCATAATAAATATATACATTTATAATTCTTAATTAATTATTAAATTTTCAAATAAAAAAAATAATAATCTTGGCATTAAAAATAGTTATCAAAAGCGTCAATTTTTTTTTTATATTTTTTTCATCTATGCCTTATTTAATGACATAAATAAAGACAGATTGTTTAAATTACCATAATATTTGTTTCATGATTTTTAAATATATCCTTCATATTGTTTATTAATTATACACGAAGTCGTTTTAGCATAAAATATTTTGTCGTTTTAAAATATCTGTTTATGTAAAGTCGTTGTTTATTTTCGATATTGGATACCCAATTAAAGCGTGTTTTAACGGAACTGAACAATGTCTCGGTACAAAAGGAACTGTGAACAGGCAACTCGTTATATTGTATAGGCAAGTGTATAAATAGGTACGTGTAGAGCTAGGGTTGTGTCGGTGGTGTCGGTGTCGATAGTGATTGCGGTGGTCGGTGCTTCCAATCATTGCAATTCAATTTGCGCGCATGTAGCGGTGTGGTGAGCGGTGACCGGCTACCTGGCCGGTGGTAAGGTGCTTCGTTCACACCGCGGGTCGCGAATCTTGTCCCACCGCTCACGACGGCTCCATTAAGGACAAATCAATAAGGCAGTCGATAGCGAGCGAGTTTAATAGAGTGAGCGAGCCGAGTGGAGCGCCCTCATTACCCCCGCAATTAGCGCACGCCGCGCTCCCGTCGCCGACGCACCCCGCGCGAAAAACGAATAAAAAGAGCTGCCCTCAAAATGGCCGCCGCCCTCCCCGGCCGCCCGCCGCCCCCGCGCGCCCTGCCCCCGCGCCGCTTCGTGATTGCATCCCCGCAGCTCTTATAAATATGGCCGTATTCCTCCCGCCTTTACTGATTGCCCGTATACCCCCCGGCCGCCCCCCGCGACCGCGCCGCCGGCGTCTGAATAGATAAACGAGTCCACGTGGACTGCCGCGCTTATAAAAATCGCCTCCGCCAATCGGCGCGGCTCCGTGCGGCGCCCGGGCCAATGGGGAGCCAGAATCGCGTGTAACTCCGCCCTTAATAAGCGATCCGAGCCGTGCGGCCAATCCGGGCCGCGGATTCGGCGGATTCCGCTCGACGACGACGGAGCGGTCCACGTGGACCGACTCACACACGTACGCGAGTATAATGCCTCGAGTGGAAATAGCTATGACGGCGAAATGTGCGACAGCGAAAAAATAAAATGCGGTCGGTCGGTGCGGCGGCGAGCGGAGAGCGGAGAGCGGAGAGCGGTGAGCGGCGAGTGGGTGTAAACAGGGGATATTTCGGTGCGGCTCGTTCATTATTATTGTATGCGCGGCGCTAATGGCACGTCGCGGGTCGCGGGTCGCTCTGGCACTTCCTCCTCCGAGCCTACGCTATTATAACTCGAGACCGAGAGGTACCTGCGGATATCGCTTATTACAGACACTAGCTGAGCGAAATAGGTTCTTAGGAATATTTAATCTATTATACCGTACATAAAGTACGTCGCGATTTAATAACATAAATGGTACGAGACACTTGAAGTACGTAAGTACGTACGAGAAGAAAAATAGTGAGGTAAGAACCTGTCTAAAAGGAAATAAAAGCGAGCGGCGGTGGCGGGCTGGCGGTGGAACGCGGGCCAGATAGCCATCGACGTAGGCGTATTGTGTCGACCGCCGTCCGATAAAGTATGCTTGTCCGGTAGCCGCAATCGCTATTCAACACACAACCGTCTTGTCTAAAAAATTAATGATACCTACCGCTATTGCTCGCCTCGCTGGCCTCGTCTGCCTCGCCTGCCTCGTCCGCCTCGCCAGCCTCGCCTTGTGTCGGGTGTCGCCTTCCATCGAACTATCTGCACCAAATTACCTTTTAAATTGCACATACTAAAAACCAATGTATCTGTTTCAAGATTTTATATGTCAATATTATCTATTCTTTTAATATGAATCATTAAGTAAATCAACTTAGTTTATTATTGGCATAGCGAAGTGGAAGGTAGTTAGGTATGTGCGTGGGGTAACCAGTGTCACAATAAAACCCAATCATAAATCAATCTTCTAAACCGTACGGCTTCTAGTCTAGCTATGAGTGAGTGAGCGTATGAGTGAATGAGTGAGTGAGTGAGTGAATGATTTAATGAAAATGAACAATTGCCTAGTTAAGCTCAGCCAAGAGATGAGAATCTAGTGAAATAGTTGGGCAGCTCTTAAACCAAGATGACGCACGCCGCCCGAACAATGCCGCGGTCATTAAAATGGCATTCCTTCACGAACAATATTATACTGACTGTACCTACCTACCGTGTGGTACACTCGGCTACAGCACTCGGGACTAATATGCTTACACTGGCTGGTGGTAGTGGCTAGTGGCTACCACCTGCTCGCTACGTACTATAGTAATCTTTAATGTGTTGACTGTTGACGAATTTATATAGTTAAAGTGCGGCCGAATCGACTATTTAACCTTATGACTTTTGAATATTTATTAAAGTATTATAAAATAAAATTTCATTTGTGATAAGTTTTAATAATGTTTCTTAATTTAAGTTTCTTAGAGGTCAGTCAGACAGATTGTAAGTTCGATTCCAACTTGGGGTAATGAAATATATAATAATAATTCCTCGCTTTGGCCTCGAGAGGTCGCCGGAGAGCGAGAGACGGAATTATCTTAATGAGAGTGAACTGTCTTAACACTAGGTTCCCAGGTTCCCGTTCACGCACCGATATTTTTGATTTTTTATATATAGGTAGGAATCTATTTTATAACTCAAATGATTTAAACTAATAACATCCACAGCATTGCAAATACTTCTAAAAGCAAGTTTTACCAATGCAACCGTGTCAAATTATAATATTATAATTCACCCATAGGTACCCCAGTCCCCACTACGAGTACTTACTTGCTTACATTTCTCCCCTTCACGCCGACACCGCTTTAACGCTGCCTGTTGGCACCTTGATAATGCTTAGGCCGCGATTACAGATATCCACATACGTACATACATACATACATACATACATACAAACATATTATAATACAATTAACATGTTTGTATGTTTATCTTTGATTAGATAGTTTGATAATTTTTATAATTAGGTATTTGTAATCTGAAAAGATTGGCGCCTTCGTGACGCAATTGAGCATAGTGTTACAGTGATTTTGTTTGTTGGTTATGGGTTCAAATTTCATTTTATTTTCGTTTTTTATACTTCCTTGTATTTGACAAGTTACTTGACACATAATATTCAAACATTGTATAGATTTTGAATACAGCTACTTAATAACATCATGCTAAGCCATAAATAAAGAAAATAAATAAAAATATTTATGAAGTATCTATGTATTATAAAGTATGTAATTTATACAACATTACATGCCCATTAATACATACATATACATGTATTACCGTACCTACTTAGGTACCTACTAGGTATATAGTCACTTAAACCTTACCAATAAAAAAAAATAACTTAGAAATATCAAGTACAATTAATAGCTTAGTGGTTAATAATGTTAATAATTAAACTAGGATTTTTTATAGATAAAGATAGCAATTACCTATTACTTTTTATACTCTTACAAAAAAATTAAAATGGATACAAAATAACTGTATCTTCTTATGTATATAGCAAAGAAATTCATTGCTTAATTCGCTTAAATGCTAAGAATATTTAAAATATTTTCTCTGTATATACACTATAAGTATATAAACTTTATTTCACCTTAAACATTTAGATATCTCCAAAGCAAATAAAAACGGTAAACTTATACCTGCAATATACAGGTATCTCTCACTACCTACCTAACGTGGTTCACTCACGTTAAATAGCCGCGATGACAAGATCATAAAGTTCAACACTAATCCAATGCGTGTAATAACAAACTGTTTTAACGTGGAATACGATGGACTCGTTTGTTATTCATATATTATATTAATTAGAAGATAGTAGTATCACTATTGCATTACATTATCTGTCTAATATAGAACAGATATCAGTAAAAGTGTCTAATATTTTAAAATCACAGAAGTCAATAGAATATTTTTTTCAAAACTACATTACTTCCAAAGGCATTTAATTTCTTGTTTTTGATGTCGAGGCAAAGCACAGCGTTGAGTTATGCCACTCAAACTCAATGCCTCCAAAATTGAGTGGAAAATGGGGAACGGAGTGTCTTAACGAAGTGTCTTAGTGAAGCTAAAAATAAAACATATTGGAACGTAGTTAGCTACTGTATTTAAAATAGAATACTAATTAAAAACACCATCGCTTGCGATCTCGGCTTGATTTACAAACGCACTAATCGAGCAATTGTAATTACGAAAGCGGCAGATTTAGTCTGACTCTAAATCCAATGTATCAAGAACTTAACCTTTTACTATATAATTACAAAGTGATATACACTTATCGCCGCCAGTGAGCTGAACGTAGATTTAATACACCAGATAAGTATGTAATAAGAAGATAATAATTATTTTTGGGCGTAGGTACACGTAATACTTTGACAAATAAGGAAATTTTGTATTTATATGAGTTCCGTAGGCCAGTCGTGGCACAGGGCAGGTTGTGGGTTCGACTCCCAATCGAAGAAATTAAATATTTAATATTTTCTTCTTTCCGTCACGCAATACCTCCAGAATTCGTTAAAATGGGTAGTGTCTTAACACTAAGTTCTTTTTGTCTATTAAAAAAAATAAACATTTAACTGATATATATAATAAACATTAATTCAACAACAAAAGAAAAAAAGCAAAAAAAAATTAAGAAGAACGGAATGGAATCTGTGCCTTCCGGGAATCGCGGGACACACAAAGGCTGGCACTGGCACTGGCACTGGCACAATGGCCGGGTTATACAACTAATTGTTCGCGCTGCTTAATAATGCAGCTCGTTTCGCTTGCGAGTTGCGTGTGCGAACTCACGCCAGTAAAGATTTGTCGTGTAATTATCAGCTATCGTATTTATCTATAGCTATTTTCTTTATTATCACTTTGGGGTATTTTAATTTAGTTAAAAATATTCAGTTTTCATTTTAGGTTTTAATATTTTTGACGATAATAAGAAAAAAAAAATAAGTTTTTCGTTTCAAAAACTTTTTCTTTTATAGATAATATAAAAAATAGCTATAACTTAAACGCTAAATAAAAACAAGTAGTCTATGTGTTAGTAGGACAGATAGCAGCTTGTGTTTTCTATGTAACATAAAGGAAGTCATTAAACCGTCCCAACCACAAATATTGAGAAAACATACTAATTGAGGATATATTTTGTTTTTACTCATACATAAGAGGAAAAAAATATGTTGAATTTAACGAGAGCGAGCACGATATATCCTATCGGTGCTAACGCGTGGTGCGTTGTAGCCACTCGCCCACGTTTGTTGTGCAGACTTGCCAATTAATCGGCTGTTTACATTACAGTAATGAACCGACTGATCTTTGATCGCGCCCGAGGAATGCTACCGATATTTATTTAGATAATGTTGTACGTTTAGTTTTGATTTTGGTTTTGTTTCGTTTAGATAAATGCGTTAAATTATATATTTATATATATTACGTAGGTTTGTTTATTTATATTTTATCTTCATACTATGTTGTACCTAGTTATAATAGATTCGTCTAAGAAACTTTCAATAGAATAAAACTACTGTCAGATGTTTGTGATAAAAATGGAACAGCTATTACCTAGAGGGGCAACTTAGTGACGTCTCCAGAACATCAGTTGATTGCTATTTATTTGTTATCACGACGATCGCGCACCGTATCGTGCCGAGGGACCAGTTCCAGGGGAAAATACTATAAACTTTATTTTAGGAGACCGCATTGTAAAGTTACGCTTTAAATCCGATCGAATGGTTGTTTTTTATGTCAACTCGTAACCGAGAAGCTTAGTGTAACAGAATAAAAATAAAACAAAAAAGTAAAGATAGAGGTGGACAAACAGACGATAACGGCTATAAAATACACGGCGTCCATTGTCAAGAAGTCGTATCCCACACTTCTGTGGGCGCGACGCGCCTATCTGTGGTGAACGAAAATAAACTACGAATTAAAAACTATACATTTAAAATTAAATGAGACAAGAATGAGGGAGTTAAGGTTTTTGTCGCGCCTCGTTACTTCTCGTACTTCCGAGCGCTACGTAAATTACGGGATGTACGAATACTTATTTTACAAGTATTGTACTTGCTTGTTGACAAACTACCAAGTAGTATATGCAAGTGTCTAAACTTTCTTCTAAAAACGCATTTGGATAGCTACAGGAAACTTTTTTAATTTTGTTTTAAATTGCTAAAAATTAAACTAACTAATTAATACTGATTGAATAACAATTTGTAATACATTTCGAAATATAACCTAAAAATTTTAACACAGATTTACAAACAAATTTCATGTTATACCTAATTATTTAAGATAATTTAATTCTTTATTTTTCATCTTAACAGTTTATTACTCATCTTGCGGTGGATGTTTCTTATTGTAGCAAAATTTATTTCTTATACTACAGCAGAAGCGTTAGACGATCGTCAGCTTATTTCTATTATAATGATTAAATGTTTTTACTGGCAAGATCGGTGTGATGATGCAACATTTACCTACGCTTTTCTATACAAGTTTTTATAAACATCTTTTACTTCAATATAATAGAAAATAGTAGATTATGTTCTTAAATAAAAAAAAAAGGAATTTTCTATAAATATTATCTAATAAATAAATATATATAGATACTTATACGAATATCTGAACAAGAACCTTAAGTAGCTTAACTTTCGACATACGTTTTTAATAATGATAAAATATACCTATCTATCTATACCGATAAAAATTATAATATCAACACACTGACTTCTAGTTTTTTGTCTTTGATTTATCGAAAAGATAATTAAGTAATCTAATATTCATATCTCTAGATTGAATGTTCCGATATACAATATTACACTCAAGGGTAAATTAAAAAAAACAAGCAAAAAAATAAAAAACTTTTGGCGCCAACTTCAACAGGATATTCATAAATATTAATTTGGAAAGAAAGACTAATAAATGTTGCTTTCTAGCATAAAAATAAGATAACGTGATATTCTATCTACTTATTAGGTAACGTTATAGTGACATAATAAATATGTATCAAGATATAATCTCGATTTATAAGTACATTTTAATATTTATTAGCAGTATTTTAATTAAGTAATTATTATAGTTATCAAAAATATTTTTGGCTCAATAGGTACCTCCAGAATTCGCAGGAAAGTGGGGGGCGAAAATTTCTTAATGAGAACTTAGTGTCCCAACAGTAGGTTCCCAGGTTCCCTCTGCCTACCTAGCTGTGTGCGTGATACAGTGTGAAGCTAAAAAAGACGTTCATTTGTTTATCATTGAGCTTCTTAAAAATATAGAGCTAAATAGGTGTACATTTGTCCTTGTTTCTCAGGTAGATACCAATTCTCCAAACTTTCGCCAAACTAGATATCTGTCAAAGTTGGTCCTCCTCGTGGCGCTTCCGAGTGCCGACTCATCTATTCTGATATAAGATATAAGTTTACCGCGTGACTTGAAATAAAAGTACCTGTTATCATATGATTAGTTCGTTGCCTTTATATTTGGTACTGTCTGTAATTTCTTTTTGTACAAACTCGATTCAACTTTGCTTAACATTATATTTTATACAAATCAGCCGTGTAATGGAAGTTGTGAAACAGTTATAGCATTACGCCGACATCCAAAGACCCCTCGAATCCTCTAGAAAATCCCCAAATAATACGTATCTATTAGAGCGTATATCTCCGATTCGCCTAAGTATTCCTCAAACATAAAGATAGTCGACGAAAAATTCGAGTTGAGAAAATATGTACGGCAGCGGCATGCGAGGGGCGACCGGGGAGGTGGGGGCCGGGGAGGGCGGCCCCCCGCCTGCCAGTTCGCTTGCAGCTGTCGTACGTGGCGGTAGTGCGTGTGCCTCGCGCCAGTTTACGCGCGTACAGTGTGGATCTTGTGGCTTCAGTGGAGTGTGTGCTGTGTCCTTTTATTTTTTATTTGTGCTTCAGACGATGACCGCGTGTGTTTGACGTGGGGATGTATCCTAGCGCGGGCGCCATGAACGCCGCCGCCGCCGCTGCTGCCGTGGCGGCCGCCAGGCATCCGGTGAGCCGCCTTCACTCACACAAATCATACTTCAGATTATCTCCGTAGCCGCTATTATCTAGTTGCATTGTTATGATAAATCATTCTCTGTGGGAAAGTGAGGAGAAAACTGTCCCGTTAGCATTAACACGTTACAAATAACGGTTTCTATTATTTAGAATATCATTCAAACATTTAAATGTTTTCTTAGAATTTAGTTTTTTTTGTACATTTCTCACACCGTTTACAGCGTACGAAATCAAGTTGTGTTTAACCGTTTAAAAGTAAAATAAAATACAAGTAAATACAAAAGCACAAATGTCGCCACCCGCTGAGGCAATTATAGAGGCAATGTCGGACACACTCAATTACCTGTGAAATTGCCTGTAAACTTTTATAGTAATTTACTATCACACTCTTATGCTTTTTCGATAAATTACTTTTAAGTTATTATAGTTCTAATCGTGAATAGTGAAACATATGTCATGCACATGTTTGAAAGATGAAATATTTATAGCATTATTCCAAAACATTGTAAACATGTCAGTAAATTAAAATGAAGGTTTTTAAATAAAAATAAAACGTTTCTCAACGTTAAATAACCGACAGCCCGCCGTACATCTGTCGTTGCCACAGAATTCCGACGGGGTTTATCTTCGAGCAATTTAAAAATCATTACAAAATTCATAAAAGTTGCTGGCACAGTTATTTTAATTAATTTAATCATTTTTATAAGTTGAGTATATTTTAATAGTTAATAAATTAGACGAATAAAAATTAATATAATGTATAAAGTAGAAACTAAATTCTCGAAACAATTAACAAGCGTCCAAAAATATCTTTAATCTCCATTTATTTTTGTGAATAATTTATATAGAAGATAGGCGTGTATAATTTATAATAACATAACTTTTCATTGCACTGCCATAAAATGAAATACGAATATAGTTAAATCCCAGAAAATTTGACATCTATTTCTCTTGAATTTGTAGAGTGTTAACCGTATTACGTATGACAGAAGGCTTTTTACTCTTTTACGACTCTACTTTATGACTGGCATAGAGCGAGAGGAGGTCGGGAGGGTGTGGGAGGTCAGAGGGGGTGTTAATGTAAATGCCTATTTGTGTGTTTGCTCGAAATCCGTGTCGCGTCCTAGGTACTCTCTCGCTCGGTCAATATTTGACTGACAGAATTACCGCTACGAACAAATGATGGCGTCTCGCGTTTTCACGTCTTCACAAATAACCACTTTTATTTACACTGTTTTCGTGAACCAGCACTAAGTAAAAACGTTTATTTGTTTAACTTTGGTTTTTTTTATTCATCAATTAGGTATAAATAAATGCTATATTAATTAATAGTTTTTATAGAAAAAATATTGTTTATATCAGTTTTATTACATATTGAAGTAATAAAAATATTAAAATAATTATTTCCTTAATATAGGTTGATGTTTTTGATTAAGAATAAAATTCCCTTAAAATACTTCTTCCTTAATGCGTTACTAACAAAAACGTGTCTTGGGATTGCGCAGCAGGGCCACTGATAAGGTACATTGAGTCAATGCTCTAAAATAATTCCCCACATTCATGTGATAACGTTATCAGTTCGCACAAACATCAAATTTGGAGTATGCTAACAAAGTCCATCAAACTAAACACGCCATCAAACTCACATTATTCTTCAACTATTTTTAAATAATAAATTATAATTCTTCTGATGAATAATATTATATTATTATTAATAAATCATGTTTCTTAAAACAAGGTTATATTTAAATTAGACACTGTTTAATTTTTTTATGGAAATATAAATATCTCTGTAGTGAAGATAGGAAGTATCTGCTTGTATTGGGTTTGATTCTCACTCAAGTGGGCAAATAAAATATATAAAAATTTATGCATATAGATAATAAATATAATATTTAATTACCATCTTGCAATGTTTTCTGAACGCCAAAATCAGGGTATGAATTTGCATTTTCTTTAGTGAGAAATAATTGAGTAACCGAACCCGTACGAACGCCGTTCTCAGAAAGTCAAATCAGCTTTCCAAACCGCATTATAGCCACCATATTAGTTTAACTAATTACAATTTATGCATTACAGTGGGAAAAAACCTCACACCTTTATATACTTTTGATTAAAACGAATAAGGTTTAAAGTCGTTCGCGTTGTATGTTAGACAATAACATTTCAAAAGCAATCTCAGCGTTTAAATATTTGTATACGCGTGTTTGCTTTACAAGTGCGAATGGTACAGTACGGTCAACGAGTCGTGGCCTGCCTGGAGTTAGCTGCAAATTATTTTACAATTTTTTCTTTTATAATTACGCTAAAGTTTCGAAAAAACTAACTTCAGAGCGGCCACGATTTGTTGACCGTAGTATAGTTTAGTTTACAACGACGATGAACCTGTATACTTTTCGTCGTCACCCTCTAATATCACTAATAAACATTTAACATTGATCTATTTCCCTGTTTCTCGGAACGCGGAGATGATAATGGCTTCGTGACAGAAATAACAAATGGCTGCGCGTGAACCGTTCGCTATAGTTGTAGGTGCGTCGCGTGACTTTTTCAATCAATGGGAATTTATGCAAATTCTCTAGTCGGTTCTGAATAAATAATAATTGGCGTATTATTCGCATTTTTATCTACGTTTTTGCTTTGTAAATTGAATCGTGCAAAAAGTATGTTTGAAAGCAATTTGCAAAAAGATTATTAAAATATCTCGAAGAATACCTACCTACATGTGTGCCTCTTAGAACGTCAAAAAACTTTTTTAATATAGAAAGCTAATTTCTTATGAAGAAAAATGTTCCGAAACAAAGGTTACGCGTTTATTCATCATATACGAAGCGATTTAGAAGAAAAAAAAAAGGTAAAATGCGTTCCAACAAATTTTTACGGATGAAATTTCGCTCGAATTCATTTCATACAGTTCATTCGAAATGCCAACAAAAGGAGTCCTCTCGCCGAGCGAACAGGTAGACGTGGGCAGACAGACGTATTCAATAATTTGAAATAAGAACACGTATTTCTTTTTATATCCGTTTAAACGCATTCTGTTTAGTTTTGTTTTTGTGGATGCGGGCCTTTCATCCGGGCGGCCGGCCCCGGTACAATACTGCCACTCAAAAACTCCTCATTGTATTTTAATTTGACCTTTTCGGCGATAATTTATGGGAATCTTTTTCTTGAAGGGAACGTTTACTTGGTCTATTGTTGTCGAGATATATTATTTTTTTGTGATCGATTTAAAGTTGGGGCCGATCGAATTTAGGGACGATTAAATATTGTAAGTGATTCGAGGGGATGTGTGTTGCTTAGTGTAGAATGTATTACTATTAATAAATTCTCTAATACGGGTTAACTTACCAAATTAGGTGCTTAATGTACAAAAAATAATGTTACTTAAAAAAATAATATTACTTAAGTATGGTTTTATTATTACAGAAATAATTTATCAAATGTTAATTACTTTAAATCGCCAATTACTTCGATATTGTATTTCATAAATTGATATATCGGCCGATATAATTGCGGTTAACCGGTAACTTTATTTAACGTATCTATTATAATTTCATACATATACCCATTATTTGCTTTATGTTGGTAATAGAAATATTGCCAATATTGAAATATGTAAGTTTAATATCGATATACTCGAAATTTTGAACTATTTTGTAAAAAGATTTTTTTTATGATATTATTAAAAATAGTTTAGAATAATAGATCATTATTACTCTTAGTTCTATAAGCTAGGTATTTAAAACATTTAAAGTTTAAACTTACAAATAAAAACCAAATGAATACACATTTCTACGAAATGCCGCTATGCATCATGTCATTCGGCCCACCAGCCAGCCCTACACTGCGTTTATTTTTTGAAACAGCTACCGAGACAAGATTTTATTTTTATTATTAGTCGGTAGTTACTCAAGTTGTTTATACTAACGCGTGTTATCAAATTTTATTACAATATTTATAAATATTTATTATAATAAAATGTAAATATATATTATGTTCGTGTAAATTTCCACATTAAAAGTAAAACTAAAATCATGTCATGCTATAATAAAATTAGCGCGGAGTAGTTATTTGCGGTTGCGGTGGACACCACTATTAAGTGTGATCACTGAGCGCGCTGAGGCATCAAGACCGTGCGGGAGTGGAGCTCCACCGCAGCCCACC